>WYDF02201889.1:0-21510 GCA_009867245.2 Adranes taylori | reverse complement strand
ATTTTTTAAAATGGATTAGTGCGGGTCCAAAAAGGTAAAAAATATATAGATTTTTATTTTTCTGTAAATATATATATCTACGAAAAATAATAACATATATATATATATATATATATATATATATATATATCCTAAAACTTGTATATTGTATAAGCACAAAGGAAGTAATACAACATGGACCCCGCGAGACTTAAAGTAAGCAACTTTGCACATAACTCCATTTTCGGAAATAGTATACATATATGTGTGCGTAGAAACACTTCTATGGAAATGCATGTACATATATGTTACGTTAATATTGAACATCGCTACAGCAAAATATAATCTTAAGATTGAGGAAGTTGACTATCGAATACGTATTTAATTATATATTTTTAAAAACCATTCTAATTATATTTTTAATCGAAATTGTACACCAGCGAAATCTGTATACAAGACATAATCAAATTAACTATAGCTGAAACTTTTAATGTTATGGACGGCGTAGCGTATTTATTGGTAAAATGCATGAATACGAATCCAGAGTTCTGCGGTTCGAGCCTCAGGTAGACCGAGACTTTATACAAGGCCCATGGTCCCTTAAGAACGGAAAAGTGCCGTATCATGCACATCTATAGGGGTACATGTAAAATTTCGGTCTAGTGTGTGCTGGTTGGTACGCACTATAAAGATCCCCGCACGATTTATTCAATAAGCTCGTACGGTGCACGTCAAAATTATCCTGCATAATTCCTGCCGGCTGTGGTGTGATAGAATTAACGGTCGGAAATAAGCCCACAGCAAAAAAGTATAAAGTCAAGAAAGATTTTTAAGGTTTTAAATAATTTTACGTAGTATCAATAATTAAAAAATTTATCGTCAAGTATCATTAAAACTTTATCACCTTCCCACAGAAACTATGGTACTTTTTATTTAATCTTGACCTTTAAGTCTCACGTAGTCTGTTTGGAGACGATGCGTATTGCAAAGTTTGTTCCCTTTCAAAGTCTGACAGATATTTTGCTTTCTGTTTGGTTGATTTTAATCTTTGTTTAAACGTATTCCAGTTAATTTCAAAAGGACAGTTCTGGATGTAACATTTTTATAACAACTCGATGTTATTTTTGCTATACTGAAATTATGGAATTGGTATAATGGTAAACAGGTATTCGAATCTGACCACAACACAGCATTTTTATTGAGAATGTGAATAAGAAAATGAGGTCGCTGTTACAAATATTAGTTGGGGACAATTAAAAAGTTTTCCTTTAAAATTAAATTTTTGCTCTTAAGGCCCAATAATAAATCTCCTGCCATGCCAAATACTTCTTAGCAAAGAGTAGAAAAATGATCATTCAGACAATTGCTCTAATTTATAAATATTGTAACGACAAAAATATTTGGCGTATCCAATTTTTTGGATTGTACTATAGAAAATTTAAATATTTTAAATGATCAAAGGGAATATTGTCTAAATGATAGGAAATCATTAAAATCAATACTTTCTTAAAATAATGCAGCAATCTATCATTATAAATTCATTAATTATACAAAGTTAAATAAATTAGTTTCAGAATAAAATATAAAGATCCATTCTTTCGGAAAAAATAGACACACGCCTAATGATTCAGCAAGGGCAGGTGTTATTTTGTAGACGAAGAGTAACTTAGCCATGACGCGGGAAACTAGAGGCAAAGGAGAAGAGAAAATAGCTTTTCTACGCGAATAAATACGATCCCTGATGTGAACCGGCAAACGTTGAAAATTGCAAACGTTGACCAGATCTAGGCAGATTTTTTCCACATTTGTGACATATATTTACCAGCTTTGAGAACTTCATTTTGTTAGTAAAGTATTCCCGTAAATAATATTATCTTATTGTGGCGCATTTGAAATGTCTTCAGTACAAATGAGAGTAGCGATAACGATTTTGTTTATTATAAATCTATTGATTTGAGAAATTCAAACGTCTTAAGTTGATTTGATACTGAGAAACAAATTTTATTGAATGAATCTAATTTTCATTTAATAGCAAGGTGACAATCAATTAACTTCTATTCAGATCTTGATTACCAGTTTTCATATTTACAAGTGAGAGTAAAGTTTATCGTTGGAAAATCAATTTCTAAACATATCTAATAAAACTGTACTATTTTTTGTTACATTGTCAATAAGCCAATTCTTTATAAATTACTCTCTTATTATTAATATTAATTAAATTTACTTGGTCGTTGTTTTATTTATTTTTGTATAAGAGGAAAATAGTATTGTATCTGTATTAACATTTATGCAAGACAGAATAAATCTTAACAAAAACTTGTTTTATTATTTACCAAACTACATAAATCTATAGTAATTTTTTTGCATGTCAAATAAATTATTTTGTTGTTAATAGAATATTTTAACCCCAGGAGCTTTATTCTGATTATATTATATTAATTCTTGGACCGCACTTGCTTTATTAAGATTGAATCTTGGTTTTAATCGAGCAAGTTTACCTAAATCATTGTTGCTGGGTTAATGTTGTACAGTGTTTATTAATTTATCTCTAAAAAATCATTAATCATTGCTCTGCCATTCATGGTTAAGTTGTTTGTGTTTCATTAAGAACTGATTTAACTATTTGGAACCAACAAAATTCTATGTCACGTGACATATTTGGCGAACGCATCGGGTTTTTGCTGTTTGCAGAATTTATCGAAATTTTCTAATTTCGAAAATTTACAATTTTACAAAATGTTGGGAATTAATGTTTTCTTAATTTTTGATGAAATTTAGTTCTATGCATTTTAGTAGATCTATTGATTAGAACTTGGTGTAGTCTGCCTTTTTAACTTAATTTTTGTGTAAAAGGATTTATTGATATTTTACAGCTTTTGCAAAATGAATTTGTGAAACTTTGAAGAGTTGGAACTTATTCATTTAAATTTAATCATGTATAACTGAAGTCTATAAATGTATATACAATTCGATTATTTAAGTATTGAGGTTCATTGAAATTAGCAAATTAATTAAATATAAGAATTTTCATTCGATGTGTTACATCAAATTTGATTGAAAAATGTACATACATTTTAAATTAAAAAGGAAATAAAGCATAAATACGAAGGAATTTTTCTAGGCATATCTAAGAAAGCCAAAGCTCTCTCGACTTTTTTTGAATTCGTTGAAATTTTTTAAATTAAATTGAGCGTGTTTTTTGAAAATGTTAAAGCTTAGTCTAAAATGGTACCTAAATGCCTTAATAACGCGGAATAAAGCATTTTATGTCAGTCAGCAAAGAAAATTTTCTCTTAAATAATAATTTTAAATAACCTGGTGTACATTTGCGATGACAAAAATTTTCAAATGTTCCAACTCTTTCAAAATCTTGCGCCCCATTTATAAATTTGTAAATTTACTTCAAAAATTATTGTTCACTCAAATTATGCATCATGTACATATTACGATATTCAAGTATTTCTTTATACGAGGGTCACTAATTATGTATTAAGCCTCGGCAACACTGAGTCTTTTACGTGCCACCTGGCGTTTCCATTAGATAGTTTGACTCTTTTCAACAAAACCTTCATAAGAACATTTTTTTCATTTGAGCGCGATTCGTGTTGTTTAAAGTGTCTTGAAAAAAAATGTCAACGAAAAAATTGAATTAATTCGAGAAAATTTTCGTGCGATGATTTATTACGACTTTCGACGTGGATTATCAAGACAAGAGTGCTCCTATCAACTTATTCCCGATAAAAACCCATCCTTTATCACTGTAAAACGTGGTACAAGGAGTTCGAGCGTGAACGTCGTTCGCTCACGGAAGAATTGAAATAAGGTCATCCAAAATCAGCTTTTGTGCCAGAAAAGATTAATGCTGTGCAAAAAAACTGATAATGCAAGATCGTAATGTAACATACAGTGAGATTGAGACAACCTTAGACATTATTGCGACTTCCATACATAAAATATTACATGAACATTTAGCAGTGGAAAAGATTTGTTCTTGTTGCATCCCACAAAATTTAACAAAAACTCAAAAATATTGCAACGAAATGCCCAAGAATCAAGGATTCTGGTTCAAAAGACGTATATAATATTGTAACAGGTGACGACTCATGGATCTATGAGCCGGAAACTAAACAACGGTCGACTGTATGTGTGTTTCACAATGAACGCAATTCGAGAAAAGTTGTTCACACTCGAAGCACATTGAAACAAATTATCACTTGTTAATTCGGGAAAACTGGTCATGTTGCAACAGTGCTTTTAAAGGAACGTAAAACAGTCAACCCTGAGTGGCACACAACCATTTGTTTCCCAAACGGGTTCTATGAAATAAGGAAATCGAACAGGCACCGTCAGATCATTCTTCATCATGACAATGCGAGCTCTCACACATCGGCTCAAACAACAAACTATTTGAACACTAATACTATCAAATTAATGGGCCATCCGCCGTACAGTCCTGATTTTGGCATCTAATGAATTCTTTTTATCCCCAAACAACAAAAATTAATTTCGTTGACAACGATTTTCGTCGGCAGAAGAGGCCGTTGATGCGTTCAAAGCCATGTTTTGGAAATATCTCAAGTGGAATGGAATAAATGCTTTGACAAATGATTCGAACGCATGCAAAAGTGTATAGATCATCATGGAGAATATTTTGAAAAACAATAAAGCAATTCTCATAGACAAATAACTTGTTTCTTATTATTAGGCTCAATACTTAAGTAGTTACCCTCGTATAGTTCACTACGTGATCTTAGTTTATTATGTTTCTTTTACTGAAACCTCAAAAGCATGTTACTCGTGGTTCAACAAAAATGAGAAGGCTCCTACAAGTGTTCTTTAGAAAAGTAGAAGCTCACTCCAACTAGATACAATAATTCCCCAAAAAAAATTACCACAAAATTGTCAGAATTTGAAAATGACTCAAATTCTATATGAAACTTAAATCAACCATGTTTTCGAAAAAAAAATATTTCTAATAGCGTTACAAATTTATGAAAAATGTGGAAAAAACTTTCAATATGAAATCATGTAGTTTTTTTAAATTCAAGGAATTTATAGTTTGTTGCACATTTGGCTGAGAAAAATACTAGGAAATCCAAATTTTAACTAATCAATAGATGTTTATACAAAGCTTTCAACATTTTACGTATGATTTTGTAAAATCCGATTCTAGCGATCCTAACTTGAAAATAATATGGTCCCTTATTAACTATAAATTAAGTAAAAATTATTATTCTTTTTATGTTTCAAATAAATATTATTTCTTTTATCATAGACGAAGTATAATAAATAGTGAATGCCTTGGTGCATAATAAATTTGTAACCAGAGCATTCACCATTACGTTACTACAAAATATTATTCACGTCAAGTATAATCATTATACTGCCACATACAGAAAAATAATGGATTGAATTTAATGTGAAGCAGGTTACCCCTAAGTTCATAAAATATATTTTATTAAGTTTAAAATGCATTCAAATTATATTATACTTAAATAGTTCATAGAAGCTCTGAGAATTCTATCTTCTACGAACTAAAAGCATTGAAAATAGTTTATTATAGAGAATTCTATGATAAACTATTAGAGTTAATAGATAAATAGTATATCCTAGTACTGGATTCAACTCGCTTTATTAAAAAATTCTTTTTTAACACATAACTTCAGTAAGAATGGCAGCGTGACAATTGAATTTAAGATCTTATATTTAATTACTTAAATATTATTTGGTGTAATGGTAGATCCAAAGATTTAAAAGTTATCTTTTATCAAAAATGCATTAGAATTGTTCCCTTAGATTAACTCATGTTACAAATAACCATTATGCCCTCAATTATTTTCTCAATACTAATGATAAACATTATTTTGGCAAACATGCCAATTATGATATTTTGCTAAACATTATATTTTACTACACCAAATAATTTTCTTTGATTTGACCCCCAACAATTTCGTTCAAATTCCAAGTACCTGCTTAACTACTTGAAACAAGACCCTTAGTCGCTACCCCTCTAAACGAAACACGAAAATACAAAGACGTTATAGACCGTAATCAGTGTTTTGTACTCTGATTATATATTTGCATTTTACTGCATTGTGTTGCAATTTGCGCAATTTTTTTACGCTATGTATTTCTTTTGATATATTCAGTATTATATTTTCTATAATAATTTAAATTTTTATTTTAAATTGTGATTTAATATTTTGTTTAGGTTATTTGTTCATCACGATTTTTAAAGTTATTATATTCAACTAGAATATTATAGCCTAGCGGAATTATAATCTAGAACTATTCCTCTATTGTTGATTTTAGAATTCCTACATTTGTATATTGTTGTTATGTTAGCTTGATTATTGTTGCTTTAGTCTTAGTTGTGTATATTATTCTTGGGAGTTTTGCAATTTTGTTCATATTTACATCCTTACTGAGACATTCGCCATTCAATAGGTTCTCATTGAATTGTCATTGACCGCCATTCAACATTAAATTTTTTAATCAAATTCTTATTGTATAAAAAAATTAGCATAGTTTTTGAAAGGTTCTAATTATTCTATAAAAGCCTTTGTATATTCAATTAAAAGTTCATTTAATTAAAACCATCAATATATCGTACAAAAACTTCGCTTAGTAGCATTTCACGGTTTAATAGAGTTTCGCCATGCCATAAATTGCTTTGTTATCTCGTTCTTTTCTCTTTGTAGAATGCGGTATCTGTTCCATGTAATACGCCTATCAATTTACGTTAAAATAATAATGTTTATTTCGTTTTTTTTATATGAAATCTTAACATAAAAAAATTCGGGAAAATAGGCTTCAATTTCTACGCACAATATGATTATATGTGATTTCGAAATGTTGTCGTAAATTTTATTTATAAATAAATTGGAATAAAATTGTATATCAACACATAAATTGGATAGAAATCATGTATATCAGTATCATCAAACTAAATATTATTTAAAAATTATACTTATTTTTACATTATTATAAATATGATTAAAATTATTTCAGTTAGTAGAACATCGCTATTATTCTATATATTAAAGTGGACTTATATATTAACATCTTGTATGCAAGTAGAAAGCCTGACAAGCTGTAATTAACATTTAGAAAATCATTCAAGCTTCTTGTTATAAAGTAAAATATAGCATGAATACGTCTTAATTAATTAGTTCACAATTACAGTATAGAAATAGATTAAGTTCAGATAGAATTAGTGTGTTTTCGAGGTGCTTAGCGTTCATATTATCGGAAGAAATGAATATTGTCTGACTTAAAGAAAGTCAGGGGCGGTGTTATAATAATAAGCTAAGTGCGCTATGCCAGTCTGTGAGTGACCAATTAATTTAGCTGGTAATTGATTGATAATAATTGAATGGATGCTGTGGGGGGTTTATTAGTATAGGTACCAGAAACACAACTGATTTGATTGTCCTCAATTGCGATAAACGGTAATTAACCTGACAGCAATATAGACACTTAACTAGAATACATTGACTAAATGTAATTTACCAGTAAGAGAGGAATAGCGAAGATTCTAGAATGTTTTAATTATGTACAAATTAATCATGACGAAAAATATGCATATCGGTATGTGAAAGGGGATCAGTATGTATAAAAACAATGCTCAATTCTAGTAGAGGGATAGTATTTTGGGCATCCGCCGAACGTCATAATGTCCAAATAAGTAGCTAGATAATAATCCGGAATAAAATAATATTATTTTAATAATAAAACACAAAATAAAGTGTGATCTTAAATTTATTATGTGTTTTATTATGCGTTTGTCTAATGTAGCGCAGTACTTATCATTAATATATTTGGGAGTAATTCAGATAAATTAAATTGAGTATAATTTTGATGAATAAAGTAAAGTCGAGTGTAATTAGTAACAAGTTTGTTGATTAAGGTATAGCCAAAATAAATACCTGTAAATAATTAAGATAATGATGGGTTACTATAAAATAATAAATAAACAGTTTGTATACACGGCATAATCTTTTAGTTACATATTTCTACTAGTTCCAAACACCGAATGGAACTAGTAGGAATATAAAAAAATTATAATAGGAATATCAAATATAGTGGGAATATAAAAAAAAAATGATTAGGTAAAGGAAAAATAAAAGGATCAGAGTGTATGTCAAAAACAAGGAATATCAGAGTTATGGAATGGGCGAGTTAAATATGAGGAACAAAGAATTCGAAATAAAAATAAACAAAATAAAAATAATTTGCTAGAAAACAAAAAGTAAAAACGAATAGAAATAATGAATTGCCTATGAGTGATGAAAAATAGAAATCCGTTCCACGATGACTCTGGTTGCACTAATTATTATTGGCAGTTTATTGTAAATATCCAGCTGTATTGTTTATTCCCGGTAACAAAACAGGTTGTGTTTTGCGTCATTTTCTTCGTCTCCATATGCTTTGGGTTGTTCTTTATTTAGTTTCGTTTTTGATGTCATGTAAGTACTTTGAAGAACCCGCGTATAATTAGTATTTGTGTTACGTAGAAGTTTAAGCTTTCGTTCGATATTATTTTGTGCAGCCATTGGCCTTTTGTGGACTCGTTCCATTTTAAGTATCATTCAGGTATCATTTATGCACTTGTTTTCTTTCTATTAGGAGCTTCCTAGGTCTTATCGTTTTACTTGTATGAATAGACGATTTCCAGAGTCAGTATGCTCCACGGGAGGATGTCACCTATAGTTTGATATTACTACTAGTATTATTTTAATTCGGTGTACTTTATCAACCAACTTTGTCCTTTGGCTGCTTCTCTAAGTTACATATGAATTGAATAATACATCACCATCGATTTTATGTCGCTATGTAGGGCATTCTACTTTCCGTCTAGATCTATACGACCTCCTATCCACGACATGAGTCATATTCGGGGTAATTTATACATTCTTTCTCTTATATATTTCGAGCAGCCGTGTCTTTAATCCATCGTAACATCATGGTATCACCGTAACATCACCTGTTGTTTTATCGCAAGTGCAATCGTGCTTTGACAGTTAGTGCAGTTACGATAATTTCTCGCATAGTCAATTATATTGAACGACTGACCTTACGCAACCTTTGACATCGTATTGATTTCTTTTAGGCTAATAGTATAGATTTCTTCTCGCGTTATCTTTGAGAACAGTATTATGTAAAAACTATAATTGTGATTCTTTTATGCATTATTTAGTTATGTACAACTCCAACAGCCCACTATTCATTGGAATTCAGAGTGTTTAGGCTGTATCAACCACCCTCATAGTCTTATCAGCACCATGGCTGTAACTTTATCTGCATCAAGCGTTACTGATCGTTCACTTTTGTATCCTGCCACTACGTTTCGTATAGCATGGAATATACTCGAGTTGACACTCGAGTACGATTAAAACTTTAACGCATCGATCGTGTTTTTGCCCTCCACAGAGTCAATTTGCTGTTCGATGAGAACTTTTCCCATCGCTCATGAAAATGATCCCATTGCCATTTTCTTGTTTCAAATATAAATATTTTTTTACTGAATAAGATAAAGACTTTTTAAATGTGCTTTAAACCAATATCTTATCAGAAGACTCATGAAATATTCATGACATCTCAAACTTTCATGGCTTTGATAAACTTATTGTCGTTGGACTCGCGGATTCATGTTTGTAACGTTGTAACATGTCTCTGTTGAGAATATGTTATAAATAATTAGACAGGTGCAGACTATTGTACGAATTAAGAAATATTTAGAACATTACATATATTATGAAGGCAAGAAATAATAGACCTATTTTATACGATACCAAGTTATAATGTATAATGTACTTACTGTGTTATTGTCAGTGAGAGATATTAATTATAACGTCTAGGATATTGCTTGTTATTGTCTTCCAGAAGTATATTCCGCGTTAGCTCATTTATTTTCCTAGTGTGTAATATAAATGGGAAATTTTCAGTAATATAGCCTAGGCACCGAGGTGATGAAAACCTGGTTGGTACATAATATAGGAAATTGCGGACTGCCGTTCAGTAGGAAAATTGTTGTTTACAGTTAGTTAGCTTGTTAACTAAACTTGTAATGTAGTCAGGATCTTATTATGTAATGTGTAGGGTCGACCATTTATTAATACTTTAATCTACTATATAAATCTACTGGTGAGTCTTTTATATTATAAGCCATCTTTGTGTTGCTTGGCAATGTTATGTTTCTGTTCAATGTCAGATTACGTTCGTTTTATCAGCTGTTAATTATGACTGACTGAGGTTAACAGGAACCTGTAGTTGACACTCGTGGCTAATCCTGTACGCTAACAGTACTCTTGTATGAAATTAGGAGTTCTAACGGCGACTGTTACATTCCTGCTTATAATTGTTAAATAAATTGTCTATTTCTAGCCAATATAAGACCTGCTAATTTAGAGTTGTTGTAGGGAAATGGCGTTCCGGAATAGTACCCTTGTTCGTGGTATAATGGTGGTGCAGACCGAGGCTCTTTGGTAATTTCTAAGCAAGGTCGGTACTTTTTAGGTCATTGTCTGAAAGACTATAAGACAAATGATGGCTAACTAAATAATTAATTGAACTCTAATTGTCGTAATATATTAATAAAATACAAATATTTCTAATTTCTAAGCAAGGTCGGTACTTTTTAGGTCATTGTCTGAAAGAACTATAAGACAAATGATGGCTAACTAAATAATTAATTGAACTCTAATTGTCGTAATATATTAATAAAATACAAATAAATTTTAAAAGTCCATTTTGAGATATGCGGGATTAAAAGTGCATTCGGGAAGCTCGATCAACAAATTGGTTGATTCGGTAAGTTTAATTTTGTTGCTTTAATGACGTCAGGTCTAATTTCGCCTTTTGTGTGTTTTACATTGGACGGGTATGATGGATTACCAGAGGATATTTCAGCGATTGATGGTCATTCAACTCTCTTCTGATGGGTAACCGTTGGAGCCTGTAATTTTTTTGTGGATTTCGAGATTTATTCTCCACGTGCAACTTGATCGCGTATCAGGCTCAAAACCGAATAAATCTTGACATCTATTTCAAATAGTGCTGCAGCTACAAAACGTAGCGTCACTTCCTGTGAATCACGGCCGTAAAGTGAGCACCAAGTGTATTCCTGGAATTAGCTAGTGACGCAGTCCCGCTGGAAAATTTCAAGTATTTTACATATCTTTGTTTGCATCCTTTAGAGCTTTTCATTTTAAACGCTTTTATGTGTATCATTAACTGGTGAGTGTCTCACGCAAAACCTTATCTTACTTTAGTTTCTTGCCTTGTTTATATAATTATTGCCAGTCTGAAAAAGGGGGGACGTCAGAATTTACAGTTCAGGGAAAGAATTAATCTTGAATTGGTAGGAAACTGTATATCGTTTCTTATGATAATAGATTTGGATATTACTATTATTTATTGAATTTAGAGTCGTGCTCAGGGCGGAACAAATTATTATTTTTGATTAAATTAATTATTTAAAGTGATATTATCCTCCCATTTTTGTATGCGTTAGGAAGCTATTTCTTGCATCTAATTTATGCAACCCATTGTTAAACTGAACAAAAATATTTTGGGAAAAGAGCTTTGACTGCTTTAGCTTGATTATCCCATACGTACTGCAATATAATACATAGCTTTACCCTTCAGGTATTGGGGTCATGATATTGCCGATTTTATTAAGAGCATTTAAGTGCTGTGATAATTGATAAATAACGATGATCCAAAGTGTTATGTGTTGTAAGGAATTCCTTATTTTAATATTATTTGTTATGTTTGTGGTTGCCGCAACCAATTTTAATCTGTTATTTTATGCGGGTGCAGTAGTTAAGAATATTTAAAATAACAATAGAGTTATTCGTGGGAATACTTAGACTTGCTTCAGATTGTTTTACATAAGAATACTTACTTGAACTTATGATACTCTGATAAAGATATATTGTTTATTTTTTGGTACCTGGCCTCAACTAATAGCTTCTCAAAGTAATAAATTTTCAACTTAGTCTTATGTCCAAATAATATTTTTCAAAATTTATGTGAGAAGTTAATTAATTATTATCCTATGATATAACTTCATAGCGATATATTGTTTACTTATTTCGTATTTAACCTTGAATAATAAATTACTTCTGAAAGTAATCATTTAACTTAATAATTATTTTAAAGTAATGAATTCTTAAAATAGTGGTGGACTATTTAGGTGATTATAATAATAGAAACTATAATTTTTTTAGCAAATACTTACATTTATTTATATGGTGTTAAAATTTTGATACAAATATTTTAAAATAAAATATGGTTGTCTTGTTATATGAGGTTTTTACTTATATCCGCATCCTGTGAACTTATCGGTACTGGCGCTCATCTGGGTAAGTTTTAGGGAGTTTCTATTGTCTGGACCTCATCGGATTCTTACACCTCATCCTCATCGGATGAGGTGTAAGAATCCGCCTCCTCATCGGCGGATTCCACCTTACACCTCATCGGATTCTATGCTGATCTCCATCGGACTAGCGACTAGTCAGGGCAATTCAATCGCAGAGGACGTTAGGGATGGTTATCCTGTGAAGAAGTAGCCAACCCATTACAACGTACTATATTACTGCCAAGTATGCAGTGCATTAACTCCGAAGATACGGAGAGACGTGCAACAGAACACCACCTCGTAACACCACTGGGAGCATTGTGCTAAAGTTTAAGGTGCAATAAAATATCGTCGCTTTAATTGCAGTTCCCCTGTATTCGCATAAGTACGTAAGGTGCAAATAGGAAGTAGTCTGAGCAGCCCAACACACTTATCACGTGACAGCAAAAAGAAAGTAATCAATAAGATGCAAGTGGTATGGGACAATGTTAAGTAGTAACGTGCAGACTTGATACGCGAGAAGGTATCAATTATGTGAGCGTGCGTATAGACATACGAAATTTTGTTCTATGGCTATACGCACGCTCACATAATTGAATTTCTAATATGCTTCTAAATATTTGCAGCTATAGATTGCTATTTTCGTGAAAGGGTTTGAGCTATGGTTAGCATTTCAATATCGTTCCATTTACATGAGCATCGTTCTTGGCGATGAAGTAATAAGGAGCCATGTAATTTAATTATGAACTAAGTTGTATGCAAAGTTAACAAACTTCAATTCTAATCGATAAATTCAACAATTTTGTGCAAATTAACTTTAAAGGATTTATGGATAATAAAACTGTGTAATTCTAATCGATAAATTCAACTATTTTGTGCAAATTAAAGTTAAAGGATTTATGGATAATAAAACTGTGTTCTCATATAATATACTTGATTTACAATATTATTACATTCTAAGCTTATTCAGTTTTATTTTCTTTTTTATGTTATTTTTATTTAATTTTATTTTTAGCTGTGAAGTGGCATATGAAATGAATATCTAATATATTTAACATTTTCTTATTAAAGACAAGAAACTAATTGGCTGAAACATTTACTTTATTTGCGAGGAGGGGGGTGGGGGAGGCAAATTTTGATATTCCGCAACTATTTGAAATATTTAGTTGAAAGGATATTACAATATAGAAATTGTTGAATGGAAACTGGGTACGTAAGTGAAATATTTTAGTAACACTATGCTCAATTTCATAACAAAATTTCTATAAGAAATATAAGAATCCAAAGGGGAATGCTACCTTGAAACTTCAAAGTTGTTTTGTTAGTATTTCTACCAGTATTAGTCACAATCTTAATTTCACTCTACTTCTTCAGGTTTCTCCTAAAGAGTTCGCCCGGTTCGCTGTAGTGTGCAAAAAGTGACTGTTTGTTAATTGTCTTGTTTGACGTTTAGTAGGTTGTCAACGTCATTTCCGTCAAAACGACGCTCCATGGCTAGTCAATAGTTTGAGTAGGATTTTTATATGATTGCTCATTTTTAATGTGTTCTTATTTGAAGCCAAAATCAGCATATCTTCGTTCATCTTCTTCATTTTCTTATATTATATCATATAAACACGTAGTTCTAAGCATTCTCGAAGCCAAGGATATAGTTACTTCCTGATTACAATTCTCGATTAAGCTATTTGGTAAAGTGATTAATTATTGTTTAATATTCAAGATATAACAATACCATATGGAATGCAGACGCTATTAATAATTTGAAGAAAAGTAATCAATAAATAAATCCTTCAAAATATTATTAATAAATTATGGTACATACAATTGCACAAATATCACGTTTAGCACCATAGCGATATGGCTTAAATTCCTTGTGGATCCAATTTGACCTAGATCTACTATTTTTTTATACAATTGCATTATAAATACTTTTTCCGAAAGCTATTAACCTACAGTTTTACATAAAAATATTTAGCAGTCTGACGGGACCGCCGCGGCACATATGGATAGTGGTATTGCTATAGCACAAGCGGTCCGTTGCAGCGGTCCAATTTTAGGCATGTTAAAGCTTATCACTAAACAGATAATGAGAGAGATGCTCGCTGCATAGCGTATAGAGCACAGTAAAACAAAGAAGGCATTTGCTTCATCGGCCAGCTCTCGATCTGTGATCCGTATGTTATGTATCTTGCTTAGTATATGCAATTATTCGCAGTGTTATCTGTTATGTTGTTGCAAACAGATATTTGTTCACCATGGCTAATATTGTCAGTGTACGCACGAAACCTATTCTTTTGATGACAAAAGGGTCTAATAGTAATGAGGAAGGTATGTATTTTATTCAACTGATTTATTTTGAATTTTTTTTAAATTTATATGGAGTAAGTTCTATTATAAAGTTTTATCTTTCGGTATGTCATACCTATAGGTATATGAAAGATATAGGATTCATGTTTAGAGAATTTTATCTATTTCACCTTCTCTTGTGTTCGTCTCTTGTGTTCACATCATTGCAAACCATTTACACGTACTTCAACCAGGAGACTCCCAGGAACAATCAGGAGACTCCAAGGAACGCAAAAAATGTGTCGGTGCGTACGTATATATGGCTCTACGTTCAAGAATTACTCCTAGTCTATTGGACCAATTTGCATGCAATTTGGTACACAGGTCACATAAGTGTTCCACAAAAAAGATGTTTGCAGTTTTTTTTATCCAATATGGCGGAAAAGCGCCATTTTTTTCACAATAATTCAGTTTTTAAACGAGGAGGCTGAAATTTTGCACACGTATAGTGGCTCGTATTATGCGTCGAGCATAAGAAGTCCGATGTCTCCGTCTTGTACAGAACTCGACGTTGCTACGTTCAAAGTTTGAAAATATTTTTCAATATATCTCAGAAACTGTAAAAGACAAGACATTCCAGTAAACTTTGTTTTATAGTCTACCTAAAACACCTTCGATTTTATTTGAAATGTTTTTCTCTAAAATTACAATTTAACATATATACATATATTTTTTTTGGAAATTTTCTCGAAAAGTGTCGCAGTAATTCTTTTTTTCTTTTCTTGTATCGAAAGCTCCTTTAATATTTAAGGTATTAAGTGAGTTTAAAAAAAACGGACGACTTAGTGTCGGAGTAATTTGACCTTGAAAAAAAATCTGCTCTAAATATCTCGGTTTCTATGAAAATCGGAAAAATTAAACTCAGGAAACATATGTATGTCTAAGAAGCCTTAATAGTAGCAATACGAAAAACTAAATATACTGTACAAATTTTGAGCAATAAAATTTTTTCAAAATACTTTTTAGTAACACCCTATATATTTTCACACATTCCAATAGCCTTTGTAAATCTATTTAAAATGATGCCACACGTGATGGGTCTAATTGTTTCAAAGATATGAACCTTAATATCTTTAAAATTGCGTAACTTGTCGCCATGGAAACCAACATTCAACAGTCATAATATAATCTTAGGCCTACATGATAGCTCATATATTCAAAGTTAGAGGAAAAAATATTTTACGTTGCATGAGACCTATAAGACTATAAGCCATATAACTTGGTGCTTTTGCAATTGAATAAATGTTGTTATCAATGGCGGGTATAACTTTGGGAAGGGTTCAAAATGATCATTTTATTCAGAAATTCAGTTTCAAAACTAGAACACTGAAATTTTGATCGCATATAATATCTTGTATTATGTGTTAGAAGTTAGTACCATGTTAAGAAATTAGTACCAAGTCTTAAACTTGTGTAAAACCCGATGTTGCCACGTTTATAATTTTACCAACTTTTAGATATATTTTAGGAACTATAAAACATAGAATACTTGAAAAAACTTTAATAAACAGGTTATCAAAAACTGGTTCAATTTTAGTTGAAACATTTTGTAAAACTCCAATTTAACGTATTTGCAGGGTGTTCTTTGTTTTGTAAAATTTGTGTTCCATTTTCTCGGAAAGGGCTATTGAACTATATTAAATATCTCAGTCCCAATGATAGTTAAAAAATTAAACTTGGGGAACATGCACAAGACCCGGGGATTTCAATTTTGCTGTCCGCGCCGAAGGCCATGAAACTAATGGGTAAGCGAATTCATGCATAAATGAATTCACAAGGCCAAGGCAGTCGGGCGTCCTTCGGAGTGCTCTTTTACAAATTAATCGAATCGCAACAACAGCGATCGTAGACCATGGCAAATCAGGCAGCGGAGTTATTCACGTCTTCACTGCAAATACTGGAAACAAGTGAGTCAAGACCAGCCGTAGGCCACAGAAAACTGGACAGCAAAGCTGTCTACGTAGGAGGCAAATATAGGAACCCGGAGATTTATGGGTAGGCGATTTATAGGTTAGACTAATTTTGTTAATTTACCCTAAAAACTATTGTGCTAATTGAATTTAATAGAGGTTAAAATTAAAAGATTCAACTTTTGTTTTATGCAAGATGAAACAAAACGTAGGATTTTTTATTGATCATGTGCTACACATTCATGAGTTAATTATATAAATATTATTAACTGCAATTCCCTAACGATAAATCTTAAATATCAAAATTCATAATAAACAATTTAATATGTAGAATTTGTAAATAATTTTGAGAATGAAAATTGTAGTCTGTGTTGCATGTTTGAAATTAGAGTGGCCAATAAGCCAATATCCTTTACAAGATATAGCTACCTTCATTTGCATTTTTTTTATCAGATTTCAGATGTAATGAAATGGACGAACATTCGTCTTCGTCTGATTCAATAATAAATCCCAATTATAATCCAGATGTTAGTAGTTCCAACTTTGAACCAGACAGTGACCTATGCAACGAAATCCGGGCTATATAGAGAGAACGAATGAAACCGTCATTATTGGCTCCAATCTTAGGGATGAAAGTGATTCTACTTCTTACGAATTCGATATTGTAAGTTACCAACAAACAAGATGGCATAATTTAGTGTGAAACCGTACGGACCTTGCATATGTCCTTAATATGCAGCAGTATTGGTGAATCAAAGCCCGTTTACATCTTTTTTTTTCCACGTTTAGGAACAAAGAATTTATAGACCTTTTGGTTGCGGAGACTATTCTTAGTTATAAAAAATAAGAACATGCGATTTTCTAACCCAACCCTCTGTAATCTCATATAAGAGCATATTTTATGTTATAAATAAACAGAATAAAATATAATACGCAGAGTAGTAATATTTTATAAAGCAAACAAATTACGATCCTGCTTAGAAAAGAACAATTCTGTAACAACTAGTAATGTATGAAATTTTTGTGACAACTTGGCAACTTGGACTAGTTGGAAATATTTGACATTTTGAGACAACACAAAGAATCCATCTGGAGATCGTACATTTAAAATTTATCCTCTTATTAATATACTTTCCGGCAAGTTATTAAATAAAGGTAGAACAGTAATTACGGATAACTACTATACCATCTTAGAACTCGCAAATAAATCAATGGATTACAAAACTCATCTAATTGAAACTATTAGATTAAACAGAAAACGAAATCCCAAAGAGGGAACTCATAAAAATTGAAATTTGGGGAAATCATGGGCAAAGAAAATGAAAAAGGTATATGTGCAGTGAAATGGAAAAACAAAAGGGATGTTTTACAATTGTTAACGAAACACATTGAATCTATACAGGAAGGTTCATTTCAAATGGAGAAAAACATCAAATGGTACCGTAAAATTACAATTCAAGTACTGTTTGGTACAAGTGTGGTAAGTGCTCATC
This sequence comes from Adranes taylori, assembly GCA_009867245.2. Classification (NCBI taxonomy): domain Eukaryota; kingdom Metazoa; phylum Arthropoda; class Insecta; order Coleoptera; family Staphylinidae; genus Adranes; species Adranes taylori. The sequence goes on along the minus strand of WYDF02201889.1, from coordinate 3,418 downwards.
ACTTTTATAAAAAAATTAATGACACTAACATCATAATCACAGAGTTTCTTGAAAAATAGATATTATTTGATAAACAAAATAATTAGGACAATTCTTCGGAAGTAAATAATTCCACAAAATTGAAAAAAAGCTAGAGCAAAAGTTAGATAAGAAAGAAGGACTGGCCCATAACACACAGAAATACTGTGCAGTATCGACTGCTTCAATTCAGATCATAAGTAAAATAAATTGCTATGTTGTTTTATAAATAAACATAAATATATTTCTTTTACTGATACATAATCGTTTTACTAGTAACAAAACGAGAAGGTACATTATAATCAGGGTATTTCCAACTTTGCTGTTTAAGTTCTATTACAAAATCCACTAGGAATAAATATAGATAACATTCATGTCTTCTTGTACTAACGGGCCTAGAGGTCCAATCTATAACGTAAAATCTATTATTCAAGCGGTCCGCTGGCCGTATGGATCCAAAACGTAGAATTAGAGAGAGAGAGAGAGAGAAATAGACAGATAGAGCAGTTCCTACGGATCGCCAAGTCTAGTAAATTTCAGCAGCGGTTCCACCGAAGCGCTATGGCGCTTAATGCGATATATTACAACATACCATCGTGAAGTTACAGGCTGTAACTCGTTACGTGTAGTTACAAGCTGTAACTGCTCGTACATTAACTATAGATTTTAAGTGTACATACAGAACTACATATTATAATTTTTATACTTATTCTTGAACTTAATTGCGTCCTGTATATATATATATATATATTAAAATTTATACCTGTTTGCGTATTCGTATGTGAAATTAACCAGAGAACCATTGTGTCGAATATATGTATAATTAAATGTATAATGACACTCACCTTTCCATCACTTTTCCTATATGCATCATGGATCCGCCATACAAGTTCAGGACCGGCACTGGCAATCTGCTTGCCAATTTCGAAAAACTGTCCTATTGGATTTGTATCTAATGGGGCCTGAGCGCCGCTGCCGCTCTTGAACTTTGAGAACATCGTTGATGCAGGCATTTGCTTGAAGATTGAGTATCTTTTTGATAAATTCACCCCGTACATATAATAAAATTTTTGTTTTGATATGTTTTTAATTTATATGTATTTTTATACTATCTTTTTGTTTATCTACGCGCTTATTTAAATGACTACAATTAAATTTATATTTATTTCAAATTCTAATTTACAATTTAGAAAAATAGTTCTTTGATTTTATTACGATTAAATTCAGAATAAAAAATTATACCTTCTTAGAATTTTTAAATTACAACATTATATAAATATTTATATAAATCTGTATTTATGTAAAGCATTTATGAAAATAATATCTGTAAATGTTTTTTCTTTCAATTTGTATTATTCCACAATAACTTGGTTTGCATTATAATACTCTACTGATTTTTTTTAATTTATCAGAGTTAAATTTATCCAAAATACTATATTCTTCTTACAAGTGTTGATATTTTCGGATCTGAAAACAAAGAAAAGAAAATTCTTTATTTTTATACTGATACACGTTTCGTATTATGTACAGATGGGGTTATTTTGTCTCTAAAAGCTTATTTATTGTAAAACGTAAACAAAATAATTAATAAACTTGAACCGATTTTGTAGGAACATTTAATTTTTTTAATCAAGCTTCTCGAGGACAATAAGGGTCTGCAGTCGGCAGAAACATTGAATTATTTTTAAGCAGAACTTTTCTAGGATAGTACGCGTCTGCAGAAACTGACACCTGTTTCAAAAACAGAAAATTAAGTAAAGAAATACAACTCTTAGATTAAACTAAACCAATAATTGCAACATTTGATTTAACAAAGAGGATTAGTAAACAAGTAGTTTAGTTTTCCCCAAGTCATGTTGTTTTTCTATTTTCATTTGAATAAGAAATAAAATAATCGGTCAGAAGTTTACTTAGCAATAACTTCAATGTTTGAAATTTTTATCATGTACAAAACATCACATTACAAAACAGATCTTTATGCAGCAACTTCGTGTTTGGTGGCTAGTTAAAAATCAACCCGACAGATGTTACGACTCTACAGGAATCGGGAGGCGACAAGTGACTACCTGAGATCCTCCGTGAGGTCGACTTTCAAATCCAGATGCACGCGGAATGTGTACGAAGATGGTGGCCATACACCAAATCCCTCGTGAGCTTGAAACACAGGTTTCTAATACATTTTCATGCGGCAGAAGATGACAAAGCGACTATTTTTCATCGCAAGACCCGTAGGAGGCCAATAGTTTTTAATGCAACCCTAGGAGTATCACCCATAAAATTACAAACACAATCTAGTGCAATATTGAAAAATCTAAATCACTAATCTCACCCAACGGGCATAACTAAACCAATAAATCTAGTGGCTTAGCTTAAACCCTATCCCGAACTTCCCAACACAGTGACATTATACTTCGATATTATGAATTTGTAAGGAACCAAGAATATGGCTTCGAAGCTTCACAAATCAACAGAATAGAGTGACTTCTAGCTTCTACATTTGTGCTAATCATGATCTCTCCACTCAAAACTCAAATGACGCTATCCAATCTCCATTGGTTCACCTCCTCTACGTCACTTCACGACTAATGAAATCGTTTGCAATTTAACGTAAAAATACGGCGCCTTACGAAGTATCATTATAAAATCAATACCAAAAGTAATTTGATAAAACTTTATAAGCGCTGATAAAAGTAAACATCGCCATACAATCTTGCCACAACATCGCCAGAGACAACATTGACCTCTCTCGAACGGTGTGGCTAATCTCTTGGAAGTATTTTCAGTACTAATAACTTCCTAGTTAGAGCAATAAAATAATACACAAAATCTAAATTACACTGCACAGAATCACACTATCTGACCACAATACAACCCTTGAAATAGGGTAAACAGGTAACAGGGTAAGAAAACAAGACATTAGAACTACCGGACGGTGTACTCTATGTCACGATTTGCATCTCAAATTTTCCATACCTCAATTAACGGGGCGAGTCGGTGAAAAACCCCACTGCACAAACAGTCCAACCCCACACAATCCAACCCCAAACAGTCCAACCCCACACGATTATAGACCTTTCAGAAAGTCGTTCAATAATAAAAGCAATAAATACCATTTTTTTATGAACAATTACAACAAGAATTAAGTGAATTGTTTATTTTCATTATTTAGATCCACGAAATTTACTTAACAGCAAATGTTTAAACATGTAAGTATAAAATAAGATTCAAGTAGGACTTGATTGACCATAACATTACATTTCAGTTGTACAAGTTTCATAATATACTGTATTATCCAGCTATACTAACATTCCGAGATACTGAACGGCAGTGGCGGCGCAAGATCATAAATTTATGTGGGCAAGATTCATTTTGCGAGGCCCTCTGCTCGCGAATGAAGACA
>WYDF02201778.1:0-21510 GCA_009867245.2 Adranes taylori | reverse complement strand
TTAAAGTAATATATATATATATATATATATATATATATGTATATATATATATATATTTATATATATATATATGTATATATAAATATATATATATATATATGCGTGTTTACCTATAAATATGTATTTATGTACTGTTTTTTAAAACAATCGAATTTTTTACCCAATGCCTGGGAGCTCATGTACGAGCATATCTTTTTTACAAAAAAAGCGGTATGGTGATTATATGAAGAACATCTTAACAAAATCACGATCCTGATCTAAAAGGGAATAAATTTTCTAACAAAGAACAACCTATTTTATCGATCGTCAAAAATTTTATTACTGGCGAACCAAAACAGTTACATAAACTTTTCATTTCTTTAACCACTCATTATAAACAAACAGCTCCTGCATTTAAAGTTATTATGTTCTTGGTATATATTATTAAAATAACTGAGACATGTATGTGCGTTCGAAATGATTTGTATCTAGTTGAACACTGTTTTCATACTATGCAAATATTTTCTTTGTGCTTAGGTGCGTTGTCATACAAAAATATTGTCAACATATGATATTAAGGTACATATTTACATCAAAATGGAATAAATTGAGAGGCTGTTTCCGCAAACAGATAAATGGAACAGTACATAGACAAAGAAAAACAAGAATAATCATATTTATATTTGTAATGTACGAAAGGATGTATTGTGAATTTATTAACGCACCAAAAAAGATGTTACATGTCTTAAGTGCATAAAGTATTTAAAATATGTAATATTCATCTATGAGTATTTTTTCGTTTATTACAATAGCTTTTTTTTCAGATTGTGAGATTCATTTAGGTAGTGCTAGATTTAGCAAACACATACGAACAAAACTCCAAATTAAAAATTTGCCCTGGGGTTAGTTTAGTTAAATTTAAAAAACTGCATTCCATGTAAACTGTAACAAAGCGTGCTACTGAGAAATTAAATGAATTGATAAATTACGAAATCTTTCATAATAAATAAATCGAATCAATAAATAGACCAATTTCAGGAACCCTAATTTATTCTCATTCCTATAAATACTCAAATAGATTCCTCTATCTTAGAAAATCTATCTTGGATTTTTTCAAATTTTAAAAATCGTAAAATATTTTATGATTAACTTGGGCAGAGGTACTCGATAATCTATTTTGGAAAATATTTATATTTTATATATAATAAATATAAAAAATCTGTAATCTATTAAAATATAGTTAGTCTAATCGTTGTTTCGATGTCGTTATATAGTCGTCGTTGTCGTTGTTGTAATTATCGTTATAGTTGTCGTTGTCTCATAATTATCGTGGTCGTGTTGTTGCTCCCGTCTATCTAGTCGTTGACTATCTCCCATTTAGACGTTGACATTAATAAGTCCAATCTGGCGTAGCCCAATCTCTCGTAGTCGTTGTCGTGTATATCTGGTCGTTAACTATCTCCCGTTTAGTCGCTAATACAATCGTTAACACAACCGTTTAGTCGTTGACCACCTCTCGTCGCCCCAATCCCTCGTAGGAGTTGTCTTGTCGTTGTAGTTGTTATTTCCGTCTATCTGGTAATTGAATCTCCCTCTATCTAATAGTTCACACCACTAAGTCAAATCCCTCGTAGCCCCAATATGGTAACATAACACACCCCATTAATATAATCCCCACGAATTAATAGCCTGTATATCTGAAGATGATCTAAAAGGGTTGAAACTACTGTCGCAATCTAACAATTATACTATACGAATTATACTAAATCACGAACTTGAAACACTTCCAATTAATATCTCTAATAATAATTAATTAATATTGTGCGTAATAACAATAACTGTGCGTGCTTTTGCCATTGCTACTCTAATTGAGATATTGCGATAAACGCCTCCAACGAGAGTACTTGGTTCAAAGTTTTCAAATAACTGAAAGAAATGAAAGAAAAAGGGAAAAATAAAATAGTTTTATAAATTTTTGCTTAGATGCTCGAGTGTAAACGGGATACACGCTTTAGCATGCACATTGTTTAAATTTATGTTGCGTTAAACCTTTTATAGTAATTCATTATTGTGAATAAAGTTGAGTTTAACTCAGATAGTACCTGTTAAAACTGAAGAGGGAAAAGTATTGAATCTTGAAAATAATAAAACTAGTTTGCAGAAGGAATTAAAACAATGGATAAACTTAGAAACATATAGTTTAATTACTAAATTTATGTATAGAAATAATTTGTTAAAAGAATGTTTACAGATTATAATATACCCGACTCATTCAAGTTATTCCTAAATATTGCTTATTTATGACGTTTACTTTTATAATTTAGTACTAAAGTTCTAATTTTGCCAGTAATAATTTTTTTTTCAAAATAAATTTTGGTACTATGTTTGATAACACCTTTGTTAAATTCTACATATTTCTGATGTGGAAGGAATCGTGCAACGATCGATGAGCTGGAAATTGTGACGACGTGCTTACAAAACATTTGATGAAGAATGAATCTATCGATTTATACTCTAATAACTAATCAATAAAAAGTAATTTTAAAATACTGAGTGGTTGAACAAAATTTTAATTTCACTATTTATTCTTTAAATAATTTTGAAATGTATAGTCGAGGCAAATTATGAGTTACAGGAATTAATACTAAATAGATCAGCAGTTTCTTTAAATATAACAGATTCAAACTGAGTTTCATGATCTAAAACATTTGGCAATAGGACTTTTCTATTGTTAATGTAATATACGCATTTTTGTAATATATTTTTCAGTATAATTGTTATACTTAATTGCCTAACATGCTTGAAGTTGTACTATTTTATCAATTAGCTCCTTTAATTAAAATATATACATATATAGGCGTATTCGAATATGTATGCTTACACATATAAAGGGGTATTCAAGACCTTTTAACACAACCTAGATATTTTATGATCCTAAATATACTTCATATCATATATGAAAGTTAAAAGCAAAGAGCTTGTTGCAATCTATATATCCCTTGTTTGTGTTAAGCAAGGTTAATGACAGCCGCTTCTACGTGTCCTCTGAGAGCAACCTTCATATCATCCTAGGAAAATTTTATAGCCTATCTAGGATCTTTTCCTATGTATATTCCTATCTCGCAAGCATAATTCACTTTTAATATTCATTGCGTAAAATTCATTGCAAATAGAACATTTCTTCTGTTTATAGAGTGATTGCAGTAATAGTTGAAAGATAAACCATCTATTAAGTTATTCCAATGAAAATCGTTTAAAGCTAGCCTTTTGAGAGCTAAAAATGCCGTTTAAGTTAGTCTTCTAAAACATTGCCAAAGTCAATTTTAAGGAAATACCTAAAGTGCATAGTTGTTTATGTAAAATTGTACCGAGTTCATGACTCATTCAGCGTCAGTAATCAAGCATCGTCATGGAATGAGTCAGTGACTATTTCAAGGAGGAATTATCTATGTTTGGAACGGCTGCCAAAGATCGTTTTAGATAAAAATCCAAAATGACCATGGGTTTCGAGAAAACAAATAGGCGAGAATCCGAGCTGGTTTCAAGCGGCGCTTGCCGAAGTTAATAGATCAAGCAAGTTATGAGCGTGTGACTTTTTAATGTTTCGCCTGACGTGTACCGACAAAACGTTTACATTGGAAACGATGCAGAAAAACGATACTCCTTCAAGCTTAACTAATGACGGCAAAACGAAGATAGTAGTACTTCGCGATTCAAGAAGACGAAACCTTCATTTGACACTTTAATTAGGAGGCGCAGTCAATCATCACAATACATGTATGTGGGAAAGTATGCAGACGATATCTTCTTCAATTGAATTATAACTAATAATTTAGATATACTTAACAAAGGCAACAAACCTACTTTGCTACTAACGCAGAAAGTTTGACATCGGATTCTCATTATTTCAATTAATTAATAATCGCAATAAGGAATTCCGTAATTAATCATAAATTAAATGAGATACTCTAATAATGTATATCTACATTGACGAATCTAATTCATCAAAGAAATATAAAATATATAACTAAATTAATTAAATCTAATCTTATATACATTAATGAATCAATTATAGCCAGAAAGAAAACGGTTAAGATGCAAGACCGACAGCTTCTACAATATACACACTTCAAAACAGCAGATCAGTTACGAGCGAATAGGAAGACAACGGTATATGAACGCGGAAAAAGCTGTATTCTTGTCGAAACGATGAGGGGTTGATTTGATTTTATTCGTCATATATTTTAAGATCTACGATTTACGTATTTCTTTTACGATGGCTAGTTCTTTTATGAAGCTACTGTTTTCAACGTTTATTTTTCGTTTGTCGGCTTATGCGAGTTTAGACAGGAAATTTCACCTACCACAATTCTCTGAATATTCGTTAAGCTTTTTACTCTTTTTGCGCGTAACAACCTGATTTGATATTAGTTTAACGTATTTTTGAGGGAGGCGTTTTTCTATGAGATACTTTGAAATTTTGTCGCAACAAGCTTGTATTTCCACTGCTGGTGTGACCCACAACTTTTAGAAATCAACACTACTTGCATTTTCAATAAGTAACCATCAACAATATAATGCAACTCTGATCCTTAAATTTTCTTAACGTATCAGGAAGAAACTTTTGATTGGCCGAAAGTATAACCTTCCTAAACATTTGTTAGCAGAGACGTCTTTTCAACTCCGCCTTTTTTGTGGCAGACGCCGTCGAAAGCCAGAGGCTTATGCAAAACACTATCGCTCAACGGATGCTTCCTTTGACCGAAAATTCGCATATAAGAGCCTTCCAAGCCAGAATCAAGACATACGCAATTTTCTAGCCGTTGTCTGTGGACGGTTACGAGAACCAAATCGCGCTAGTCCAATGCTTTAATTCTGAAATAAAACCTAGTCAACATCAACGAGAATGATCGCAGCCAGTGTTGATCGGATCTTAAAGCGTTATAGTAAAGTTTAAAATATTCAAACATCAAATTAAATCTACGAATAAATAAAATTCAACAAAAATAAAATTCTACGAAACTTCTACGTAACAAATAAAAGGTTAAGTGTCAGACGACACATCTTCTGCTGAATCTTTCGATTCCCAAATTATTATCATTTTCTATTACCCTTACTCTCATATTATTTTCGCATCGTCTATGACATCGACGCAAATGATGGAGACCAACAGAAGAAGAAGAAGTTGCCTAGTGAGTACCAGTCAGGCGAGAGGACAAGGGGCATCATCGACGTCAGTTTAAGTAACTTCGGCAGGGGTCAAAGTTTATTCCGTCAACTCGAGTTAATAGTCAACATCCTCAGCATCATTATTCATCAACAAAAACCTAATTATCATAACGGTTCAATGCATTTCTGCGTCTGCTCGCATATCTACGAAAATCCTACACCAACAGCGCACCGATAAGGTTCTACATTGGCAGTGCTCGATCCGACTTCATCCAAGTATTATTCATCCAGGAATCATCTACTTAATCCTGTCAACGTCGTTGGTACAGAGGAAAAGTTCATTCCAGGGCCGTAATCATAGATTAATAAACCTAATACAATCTAAAATATACAATCATATTTAGTTCGCCACGCTTTATTTGCTTTTTTATTTTGAATAGAAGAAGAGAAATGGATCAGCCTAACAAATTTTGAATTATATTTAGAATCAACGAGAATGTCATTCATTTAAAATCGCACTTCAATGCATATTTTTGAAGTTATAAATACTAGAACAATAAACCAAACTACTGAAACTTGTTATTGCCCTTCGTTTTTATCATATATATGAATTGTGTAGTTTACTATAAAAATTGAGCAACTAGAAAAACAACGAATTCCTAACCCAACCTAGAATCTCGCGCAAGAGCAAATTATGTTACAAACAGAATAAAATATAAAAAGCAGTATAGTGGTCATAAACAAATTACGACCCTGCTCTGATTAATTCTGTACCTAGTAAACTGTAATAAGTTATTGATAAACAATATGTTCACGTGTAATTTTGGGAGGGCTGGGCGCGGGACTCGTACATGACTCCTTTACAAGAATAAAATTTGGGATCCAATGAAACAGCAAAATAATTATATTATCAGGAACCACGGAGGAGAGCGTAGATCGTATTTATTGTACGGTGTACCGATGAAGGTGGTTGTAGGTGACGGCTTAGCTCCGGTATCAACAATCACAATGTTCATAAATTCTCAAGCAGTATTTAATACTGGGGTTAGGCGTGAACAAATAAAAGAGTAGATTAAGTCCATATAGTGAAAACTGTTTAACGAAACAACTACAATAATGCAATAAGTCTACAATAATGCAAAAAATATAGTTTATCAGAAACCATAACAAGTTACATTTGGCAAAGTATACCCTAAATTATAAACTATAACGAAAATCAATAAGAGTTTACTCGCATATAGGTAATCATCTCAATAAATGTATTACTTGGCTTATAAAAAATTCACTACAATATTAGACTTTTATTCAGTTCTTTTACCTGGATAATTTTATGATTAATTTTCATCTTACTTAACACGTTTTACTTCTACAAAATAGATTTCTTACTACTTATTTTAATAATTAACAGAATTATTATGCAAATTATCCTTCTCTCTTACTTCGACTGGTCACGTTCTTAATATCGAATTTAATTATAAAACATTTCTATGAAACTAATAAACTTAAACTAATAAACATTTCTATGAATACAGCCAGCTTTACTAAAATTGATGACTTTTAATTCTTTATTTTATAAAAGTACATACACTATGTTTAAAGTTATACGATGACAAATATTGGCGTTACAATATAGACATTCCACATATATAACTACGTAAAAAACTTGCATCTGCCTGACAAAAAGAGTCGCTCTGAACAGAGATACATCAAATTTAAGATAAAACATTTCAGAATAATCTTTCAGCAAACCTGCGTGAACCTATTCAGAAGTGTACCAATAAGGCTAACCTAGAACTGGCCGCTAAGCAACGCTAAGAGACATTTATGTGAGCCTTCAAGAAAAACTACCACTATACCGTTAAGATATCCAACAAGAAAACTCTCTGGTTGAATAATGAAATAAGAAGGCTGAGGAGCAATTTTGGAAAAACATTAATAATGCGAGAATAATCTGGCGCCTGAAAGTGCTATCGGTAAACTCTCAGGGATTACAATGAAACTTTAAGACAAGCAAAAGCAAGGAGGCACTGCGAGGAAATAGAAAGTATCCAGCTAGCAGCCAGACTACAAAAAGGTCTATCGAAGGACCCTTGCAAGGCACTAGGTACTCTGCTAAAGCAGGCGGCACATATACGCAATTTGAAAAACAAATCCTGGAAGCACTTTCAGATATACACTTATCAGATTCCGTTCCTGTAACAACAAGTGTAATCAATTCGAATGGTTTAGTCTTGGGGTGGTGGATAGTGGGCACACTGTAGGGTCATAAAACGAATTGTTAATACAAAAAGCGTGGAATGAGCAATCTTCGCATTCAGATGTTAGAAATCACCTGGAAAAATGGTATTCTTGTGGTTAATATGGAAATAAAGACATTTGTGTTTTTAATGAAAGCTGCTCTATCGTCAATCTTGAACAAATTCTAAAGCAAAACTTATCTGCTCTCCTGGTAATGAGAATCAGTCTACTTGAACCCCGCTTTGAGTAAAAGATTTAAGTCCATGACTGTTCGTCGTTGTTTGCAAATCTACAATATATAGAAACATTTAGTTTCATTTATATGGCTAGTTGCGTGAAAAAAATCTAATATATCTTTTGTTACATCATAATGTAAATCCTAGATCCCTACCCCAGTTTCCTGTTCTGTTGCTTTCTGAATTCTAAATTAAGGTTGAAATATCATCGTAAATATTGTCAAGTACTGTTCTTAATAAATTTCTTTCAAGTTCTGAATTATTCAAATAAACAGATCTGTAATACCGCAAGAAATCAGTAAATGAAGGCAGGGAATGGGCAGTAAGCCCTCACCGCCCTGAAGTGCTCATGTTCAAAAACAATGTGTGTCATCTTCGTGTGACATCTCAACTAAAATAGCCCAGTTAATCCGAAAACTATGTAAACTTTAGGGTTGTTTGTATCCTGGCTATATTCAATATTTCAATGCAAACAGAGATAAACCGATTTATACGGATTCTTCAGTTTCGTTTGTTTCATTATTTAAGTAAATTCACTTTTACTGTATTCACCACTAGTAGCATGAGACGCTCTCTATGGAGGTCGATGCGGTAATACCAAAACATTCGGTGAAACCTGGAGAGAAAATTACATATATAAACACTTGTTCATTATACTCTTGGGTATGTATAACTGGTAAATTTCGAATTTTCCATCTTCAAGTACTAGTAGGAAACAAATGTCTGGAGCTAGAATTAAAACAAACAAATGGGCTAATAAAATACAAAATTATTTCACCACATGGATTATGCCATTCTATGTTATCAATTAAGATAAATAATAAGCTAATGTTTGTGCTTTGTACGGCTCGTAAAGAAATGACAATTTAAAATTGCAATCATAACGAGCGAAAAACAAGCGTTAATTTCCACATGGGTAGTTGACGAAATTAATAGAGCAGTGCCGCTAGGATATAAAGTATTGGAAATTCATGAGTTCTGAAAATATAAGGTTCGGCAATACGTCAAAGAGTATGGAGTCGATGGACTGTTTACCGAGATGATGAATAAATTTATTAAAGGCAATCAACAAGCATCTGGCTGGCCATATAGCTGCTTGTCCAATAATCCACGTCAACAATGCTTGAATATTTTAAAATTGCCGAGGATATTCAATTGGAATCTATTAAAATTGTAAATAATTCTGGACTCAGATTTTTAGTTCAACTCATTCTAAATTCGTTCTGTGGCAAACTCAGACAAAGACAGAACCTGGCCCATTTTCCTGTTCTGTTGCTTTCTGAATTATAAACTGGGGTTAAAATGGCCACAGAGTATGCTAAAGTATGCGTGTCCTCGCCACCCTAGAGTGTGCGTGTCCAAACAAATAAACTCAAAATCAATAGGCAACAATTGAAGTTGAAAAGTATGGCTGTCTTTTTGCTACACTACTTACTGCTGTGCGTTGATGCAAGTTTCAGACTGAATTGGGTGTTAACCACCCGCGTTTCTGTGTTTTCCCTAACTAGTCATCACAGAGTTAACTAATCATCACATTAGCCATTATATATTTAAATAGCGAATAAGACAAGGCAACTTTTATTTGAACAAAAACTTGAAGAAGCCAGAATTATCTTAAATACAGGTAGTTGAGTATATCCAGATTCCGTCTGTTGTCATACAACGACACGAAAGCTCTCCTGGATTCTTCTCAAACACTTTGATTTGCCTGTAGATATTTTATTGCAAATCTGCTCTGCTTGTAAAAAGTAAACACAATATCCATCTGCGCAACGCTTTTCTGTGCAATTCACTTTACAAAATAAATTAACCCCGCATAGTTAAGTGGTTTCTGATAACTTGCACATTGAATTCCATTCAAAAAATCTCGTAAATATTTTCTAAACATCTACAAAATGATTATGAAAGTCATAGAATTAGTAACAAGAGTGAAAAATTGCGTTTTCTTCACGAACCGGTTCCCAATTTAAGGTCCTTGAAAATGATCAGTTTTTCGCTTTGTCTCCGCATTGCCGGGTGAAGCTAATTGGTGATTTCTTTGGACTTTTAAAATGATCTACACCAAATTACGCACTATGTAACCGAATAGAATTGCATGTGTAACGATTTGTTTCATAGCAAAATCCTAAGTTTACTGGAGCAAAACACAAGTGGCTGCTGATGAAGTTGTCGTGGAATTATTACCGTAATTCCCGCTCGTGTTTATTTTATATGATAAACGCGCTGAAAATTAGTAGCTGATAATCTTTGTCGAAGTAAATTAGATTAAGGTAGAGACAATCTCAGAAAGCCAGTTCCATTGAACCAGGGAATTTAGATCATGAATCAGTTCCTAATGTTCTTCTGGATAACTTTTATAGGGAGTTAAATACAATGTATGTTGTAGAACTTTTAGACAAGTCGAACGGAGCGACCAGTGTAAAAATTCTGCAATTGAATGCATTTAACAAAATTGCAGGGAAAATTGTATAATATACTTATTAATGATTGTCTATGTGCATGAAATTTGTTTGATAGAAACGCATGTACACTGTGTATTAAGGACAAGTTACTGGGCAATAACCTGACTTCGCGCGGAAATTGTCAAGAAATTCTAATAGTATATAGACAAGTGGATATATGTGGCAAACGCAATATTCAAGAATCAGCTGGAAAATACTTTGATTCAAAATTTAATTCATTTGAGTTAGAATGAAAATAAGAACCATAATAAACATAATAATAAAATTTAAAATATAGTAATATATAATAAGTAAATTATTACAAGATCTGCTACGAAACATCTTATACCTAATGATCTTCATATGTTAGGAAAGAAAGCGCACAAAGGTATTCAGCGGGTGTTAAAACGTATAAAAAGTTATTGTTGTGATATATGTTAAAGATATAGCATTCATAAAGTTATATATAAACCTTAACTACAACATCCATAGGATTTTCATTTTATGATATTTTTTTAAAGTTTTGGTAGCTCTTTTACTTAGTGATTTTGATTATAAATATATTTTTGCTATTGAATGTTAATTAATGAAGTATTGGAAAGTATTGTACAATACAATAAGTGCAATTACTGCATTTGTTGTAAAAATAGAGACTCGTACAGTTGCGGAAGCATTTGTGAGAGAGTTGATTTTGCGTTATGGGATTCGGCGTAGAGTGGGTACAGATTGATTTAGAAATGTCAGAAATATTTGCTCAAGTATGTAATATTTTACAGTATCAGCATTTGAAAAGCCCCGCTTATAATTACCAAAATTACAGGTCCTTAAAAAATTCTCATAAGAACTAAGGTAATATTTTAGACTTTAGGCACAAGCTAATCCTGATCCCTGGTCTACGTGATAAAGCTTTTGTGCGTTATCTTATTAGAAAAGAATACACACGGTTACTATATAAACTTGGTATGAATCAGGTTTTGGGAGACTGGGCGAGTTACCAAGTTCTTTTCAGGAAAGCAATCGAAACACTTTTTTGTTTTAACCCTTACCCATCAGAAATGTGTTATAGATCACAGAAGATGTTGAAAGTAATTTGCTTGATGCTAAGAACAGAGAGAAAGCTGTGTATGATGAAAGATTATATACTGCACCTGTGTCAGCTGGAGAAAATGTTTTGGTACAAAATAAACCAGTCAAGTTACTCTGATACTTTAAAGGTCCTTATATCGTTAGGAATATTAAGAAATCGAATTTAGTTTTGGAGGTAAACTCTAAACTTGTCGCGTTTCGAACAAAGAAGTACATAAGTTTTCTTGCGGTTTTCAAAGTCAAAGAGGTAAAAATAAATCGGTTCTAAAGGCCGAAAATTTTATTCTTCCTGTCGTGGAATTATTTCTGTAATTCCCGTACGCCATTAAGTTAATTAGGTTCAGAGTTTTCTATTAAATCTTAACATTAATTTTACGTTTCATTACAATTTTTTATGTTAATTGTACGTTTCAGGACAACAATATAAATATTGCATATCGTTCCAAGGTGTAATTATGATTTATGTATAACTAGCATATTATTATTTCAACATGAACATTGTTTATATTAACTGAATGATCGGTTTGGTTCAATGTTAATTAATGAACTTGCATTGACCCTTAACTGGGTGTGGCATTATTGTATACATACATATATAACTATATATATATATATATATATATATATATATATACAGTGCATTATTTCTCAGATTCATTCTAAATTTTATTCTTTAGTTAATATTAATATACTAATTAATATGAATTCATATCCAAATAACTCAGAATCCAACAGAGTGGTCTAATAGTAGATCAAGTGTAATCCAAATTTAAAGGTTCTGTTTTCTTGCATTCAGAGGTAATTTGTTAGATAACAGAAAAACATACCTTATTTATTTTTCCCACTCCTCCAGATAACTTCCCTTAGCTTTTTCTTCCATAATAAAGAAATTAATTTTCAAATAACTTTCGTATATCTATAATCTGTAACACAAGTTTTCGCTTACGTCCTTTAAAACATCGTATTCGTGATATGATAAAATTCCGGAAAATATGATATTTTACAAGGAACAAGGACATATCTTTCTTTCATACCATTTTCCATCTAATATTTCCCATGAAAAATTCTTCTATTCTTATGGTCAACAATGCGAGGCGAATAATCTCATAAGTGTTTGAGCAAGCGTAATAATGTCAGATATTCAAAACAGTGGCGTGTACTTTATCCATGTTAATGATTATCCACGTATCTTAAATAACATACGTTTTGTACTTTTGTTTTGGAGATAAACATTCACATCTTTCTTATTTGACCCATTCGAATTCCTAACGAAACAAAATTCGATTTCTTAATATTCCTAACGATATAAGGACTTTTAAAGTATCAGAGTAACTTGACTGTGGTTTACTTTGTACCAAAACACTTTCTCCAGTTGACACATGTGCAGGATACAATCTTTCATTCTAATATTCAACTATTTTTGTGTTTGAAACCGCCGTTTATTTATTTATTAATATATTTATATGTTCCACATTTTGTTGCTTATTTGACATATTATTGAAATACTCAATGAAAAACATTTTAAATTGCATTATTATTTATTATTTCTTTGTAAACATTGTGTTTGTGCTGCCTATTGCAAGTATGTTTTAAATGTTACTGGTTTTGTTTCACATATATATTGTCACATACTACAAAGTCCTCAATTTCTTTAAAAGCATCTGTGAAACGCTTATGCTATTTATAATTCTGCCTTCCATTAAATTATCTTCACTACAAATATTTTTAGAAGCTTGATGTCAATTATTATAATAATTAGTAACACCAAGGGCTACTGAGGAAATATCACAGTCAATTAATAACTAGTCTAGACCTACACTTGGTGGTCGAAGATTGTGAATCAAGTTTACATCGACTTTTGTTGCGTCAGGCTATCAACAATGGCAACACCCAATAATAAAGCTATAACCAATATCAAGTTAAAATATTCAAACTCTTCTATTTGTAGTTTCAACTTTAAAAACATTGATATTTGATTAAGTGTCACCAGTACTTGCGTTGGGCAGCCAATAGTTTTGCGGGCTTTTTACAGATGAGTTCGTGGAAATGATGAAGTGCGAGAGAGTCTGGATCTCCCTCATATGTAAGGCTGACCTGATGATATTATTGTTGAAGAAACTATCATTGGTCCCAGCAGTTCGGGTCATTCAGTTGCCATTCGGGTCATTCAACTGGCTGGCTTGAAACTTGCTCAAGATAATAAACAATCCGTTCTCGTTCATGATGTCTTTCAAAAGATTCCAGAAAGAATTGATAGATCTACTAAATTAGGATTATCGGTGCGACTAAAAATGATTCCGCGTCAGTGGATGGCCGTGTAGCGCATGGTCGAAACCTAGTAATTAGCTTAGTTTGCAAAACAAAAATAGATTCTACAATTATGATTGGTATCAAACGACTTGTAAATGGCATGTCAATGCACATTAACCAATGTAGGAAATATGAGAGAGAAACTGTCTGATCTGGCTTCGGAAATAAATTCTTGCTGTGTTATTGTCCTCTGCGATATATGGCCCACTGCCAACATCTCTAATAGTGATTTTAATATTCCATCTCATGCAATATATAAACTTGATAGAAATACATGTACAGATAGATAGGAAGGAGAACACATCCCCCATTCCTCTCCTATTTCTAGATACGAACAACATTGTATCTCAGTCGATGAGATATTTCAATGACTTTATAATTGGAATTTTATTCTTGTTGCGATCTTCCAGAGGCTAAGACGGACAATAAATCTGTTCAGTGGAAGGAGTTTACTTGATTTTGTTAGTCTTTGTGCGGAGTCTCTAAGAGTAGTTTGTTATTCTCTGCATAATTAATAAATTGAACTACTCGTTGATTTAAGTAAGTGTATTAATGAGCTACATTATGATGACAATTAATATGAGAGGATGTATATTTATCAATTATTTTGAATTTGAAAACTATGATGGTATTGAGGAGAGACGAAAAGTGTAGTGCCAAAAAGGGCCAATACTACTTATTACGGTGCAGTATCTTATGCAGGTTCTCGAGTATGACTAACTTGTATACGAGAGAGGACAGATTTTTAGTTTCTTCTGTTGCTGGCTTAGCACGAACGATGGTTGACCTTTTTTCGACTTGTATTTACCAAAGTATATTTTAGACAGCTACTCTAAAATGAATTCGCACAATACCTTGTAACATAGCATGTTACTTAACATAAATTGATTATCCTAAATAAATAAATTGAAAAAGCGCGCTACTGGAAAGAAACCAGTTTATAAGATAAAATATAAATATAATTAAAATATTTACTGTTACTATTCGCCGTT
Organism: Adranes taylori; assembly: GCA_009867245.2. Taxonomy (NCBI): domain Eukaryota; kingdom Metazoa; phylum Arthropoda; class Insecta; order Coleoptera; family Staphylinidae; genus Adranes; species Adranes taylori. Next base: position 7,059 of record WYDF02201778.1, on the reverse strand, counting down.
CAGTACATATTAGCGTTGTGATAATAAGCACGCATTGGCCACATGATAATATAAACATTATCGCGTTGCTAAATAAGAGTAAGGAATGTAAATAACATTGATTGATACTACGTATTAGCTCGTAGTCGTGTGGTGACTCCTCCCTGAAATTAGTGGATGACCGGATAACGTAACAAGTAATGACTGAGTGGATACGTCACTATCAGTCTAATAGAAAATTTGTTGTGTAAGCGGCTCACACCTATAAATACCGACGTATTGTATAGAATATTTCAGTTTATTTTATGAACTAGAAATGTTAGTAGCAGTAGCCACCAGCTACATCTTGCAACCCAGGCATAAGAAGCGGCGCTATATTTTTATAATGTTATATTACATGTCTTTATATTAGATTTCTCCTTCTACCTTACCTACTTCCTGTACCGCTAGAGTGTATGACTCCAACCTTTATTTAACAGAGTTGGTCTAAGTCACTCGACAACTGTAGCACTGAGTTGTTTGACGCCACGTTACGCAGGTCATAGCCGAGTTCTTTCCATATAACCCGCTAGAGTCTATGATTCTAATCTACGGGTTAGTCTCTGTAACACTGATTTGTTCGGCGCGGTATTACGGAGGTCATATAATTTGCTTTCCATTCTACCCACTAATCCAACCGTTGATCCAACCATCCAGGTCAGCTTTAGCCTCTCCAGAACAATAGCACTGACTTGTGCGACGCGGTGCTACGTAGATAATAGTGGTTCCTTTTATTACTGTCATCATCTTTTTGCGACTTATTGTGCTCGCCTCTCTGGTGTATGATACCCCACTGTTACACGCTTTCCGCATAGTTGTTATTTTGTTATCATATCACCGCACTCTTTACATGCACCGCTTATTCATTGATTGTTATATTATTTTAATTTATTATTTGCTAATCGCCAATATTGAGCTACTGATTAATTGAACATTTAAGTAATTGACATTTAGTTATGCATATCTTTTCTTGTTTGGATTATTAAAAAAAAATAGACGTGTGTTGTTAAATCATTAATACGGTTTTACTAATTAGTAGTTTATTTCAGTTGCCCGCAGGATAAAGAACCTCCTGACAACGCACAAGGCTCGTACCTTTTCATGTCATCAGAAAGCTAGTAAGGATTGGAGGAACAACAAGGTTAGTTCCAGCATGTGGTCTCAAGTTAAGCGAACCTGGCGCGCGAAAATCATTTTTCCAAAGGGTAGTACGTAGTGAATAATAAGATATTCGCTTGCACCATTTGTATCGCTAGAACTCCCCATTAGCAGAGTTGCGAGTGATAGTCTCTAACAATATTCTAATACATAAAATAGGTTTAATATCTTGTATAAAAATTAAATATAGCTTGACGCTTTGAGGAGACCATCCTAGTCAAGTGTAGAAAAGAATTAATCGTACTTTGATCATTAAATTCAATTGAATTTAACCTTTTTTTAAATACTAATTAGGAGTTTTGACTTTCAGTCCACGGGATGACGTTTAGTCGATCCGCGGGAGAGCGGATAATGTAACGGGAAAAATATTTTTATACTTTTAGTACACCCAATACTTATTTTAAGTACTCAATAGGTTATTTTGAACGCTAACTTCATTACATAATCGGCATTTTTTTAGTATTTCAGCATTCCCGTTTAGAAATTTTATTTCTAAATAGTCAACTTATTAACCATATGCTTCCCAACATCAGGGATTTTAGCGAAACCAAATTTTTTCGTTCATAATTAGGCCCTAAATATCAGGAAAATGATTAAAAAAATCATGCGTGACGCATTTTACGCGGATGTGCCTTTTTACACGCGCTGCCTTCAGAGTATCATTGGGAAGATATGGATAGCAAAACTATTAAAGATTTTAAGATATTGTTTTATTTTAAAGGTATATACAGTTTTTACAATCTATGTACAGTATAAAAATTGAAAGAATTAGAAAAAATTATCATGTAACAATTTGAAATAAAAATACACATACTTTTATTCGTAAAATTTTAAAAAACATTTCCGTTCCGGTACAAAACATAGACGTTAATTGCATTTAACGCAAGGTACTGTTGTTGTCATCTTGTGACAATGTCGACATTTGTGACAATGATCAAGTTAAAGCTTTTGGACATCTTTTACAAATATCTGTTGATTGTAGTCAGATGGGCATGCGGTAGGTGAGGTGGATGAAGTGGAAAAAGAATTATTACTTGCTCTTCAGGATGAATTTCTTTTCATAAAACGGTAACAATATTGTTATTTGCTCTCTAACATTTTTTGCACCTACACTTTACAGTTAACTTCTTGTCACTTGAGAACTTATTCTGTACCCCTTCAGTTCTATTTTCCAGGAGTCAGAATTCCATCAAAATTTTGTAATCGGTGACTTAGATATGGACTACAAAAATCTAGCAAAATCAGTAGATGAAAGAGCAGGTATTTATATATTATGTGCCAAAGCAAGGAGACATTTGGCTGACATGTTTTGATTGACTTCAGACTGTGGAAAATTTATATTTCTAAAAGTATCGGCACCACCATAGGCTAAAAAGTCATAAATAATCCCGCTTATTCCAGATCTTACAAAAAATTTAAATCCCCACTTAATTGGCTTCCTAGACATATACTGTTTTGTCGCACCTGCTTTGTGACCTTTGCAGCGTATCCTCATTTCATAAACTGAATATGTGCCCCCTATTGCAATTTCTAGACACTTTTTCCTGATGTGTTCCATTATCGGTCTGATTTTATAATACCTGTCGTTGTTTATATTACTATTGTCCACGAAATGTAGATACCTTCTAATTTTCTGGTACTTATTTCTGGAGATCATATCTGCAATCTTGTCATAACGAAAATCTTCACTCGAATAATCGACATAGGCGGACATTTTTACAGAGCCCATTCTTAGTTCTATAGATAGAAAGTGGACAATGTCACGTAAAATGCTTTGCTATATTCTTTTCTCTAAATGTCAAGGTAACTGATTAAATCTACTTAGCTGACTTTTATATTTGTTTAAGATGATTGCGTTTCTTCGCAAATTTTGCCTACTATAAATCATTATGGCATTTTAAAATTATTTAAATTAGTGGGCAGGCCACTCGAGTTACTCAATTTAGAGTACTTTTTTCGGAAAATCCCTAGATTTATGCTACTTATGCTGTCAATTGTGACAAAAAAATTTTATAAACGTTATTATTTTACTGAGGCCTAAAGACAAATATTGGAAGATTGCTCAAAATAGCCCGAATATTATTATTTTATATTATATAAGTTTGATTCACCACAATTGAGACTTGTGTTGGATTAACTTACGCTGTTGACCAAAAATTACATCATAGTATGTAACTCAATAGTATAATGGTGCACAATAATAAACATACTAAGAACAGCAAAATATTAAATATAAAGTACGTAAGAAGTAGTGCATTTTACTATGAAAAACTATAAAACATGGAAAGCAATTGTAATAAACACAAACAGGGTATAATTCGCAAATCATATTCTAGAGAGCTTTAACTTATATAGTCAAGTCCTCTAAATTTTAAATAAAAATTGTGTAGCAAAATGAAATTTTTAGTTATTTGTGTAGTTTGTTCTGATGAAGATGTGACTGCCAACATGAAACATATCAATAAACAAGATACCTTACATTTGCGTGAGTATATAAGTACAAACACTGTAATTTCTATGTATATTAATTCTAGTATAAAAAAATTATATACGCCACTGCTAATCTTTCGTTGAGCTTTTAAATAGACGCCATCTGTATCTAACCTCTAATATAACCTTTGCTTCCTAGCGAGTTTCGGCCAATATCTGTCCTAATAAAATTATCCCAATTTCATATATATCTATCTATGTATATAGGCCAGTGCTATTGTCACCGTAATCTAGCATTTAGGCTATGGTCTTTCTAGCCTACTTAGGGCTTAAAGATAACACATGCTACCATTACATCTCATTTATTTGTCGTCGGTTTGTATTAGAATGATGTATTAAACTTTGTTATAAAGTTACTTCTAACTTAATTTAATCGGTAAGTAAATTATAGTGGAAAAAGTTGTCATGTCAATTTCCATAAAAATACTTCAGCTACGAATGAAATATAAAATATCGGATTAAAAGTATGTGACTATACGTTCAAAAAGTATATTATTGGAATGAATGGGGCTTATGAGAAATTTTCTTTTCTTTGAAAAAAACATCGTTCGTTTTTTGATCCCTGAGGTACAGTGTATGTTGGTTCTTTAAATCTGCCTGAAAAAAAATTATTGGGCTAGTAGTACTTATGTAATTGTTAACCAAAGTTGAATCTGACGTACTTGTTTCAATACGATATATATCACTAGAAAGTAAGTAATAATGGGTTTATAATGTGTATAAGTAATAATGTATAATATATATACAAGTAATAATGTGTAATAAAGTGTTTTTTAATTAATTATTTAAATTTATTTGTAGCGATCGGATCCGTTTAATAACATATAGTAAACAAGGGATACCACTAAGTATAATTGCGAAACAAAATACAGAAAAGAATAATAATCAAAGCTGAAGCAAATACAAGGGAATATAATAATGGAGAAAAAACTTTTATATACAGGTAATTCACCTACCAACTGACAACCTACTAAAATAGTACAATATTCAATGTGGATTGTGGCTAGACAGACACCCACTCGCGACGGTGCTATTGGGGAGCCGTAGGGACTCACAGAAACCGCAAAAAATATTTTACAGAATTACAGAATTAAGTCAGCTTTCGTAAATATGTCCTCGGGTCAGTTTAAAGTAAGACCGCACGTTGGAACTGTTGTTGATGTCCCTCCGGTCCTCAGTCGCTTACTGAGGGCACAGGTAGCTGCGAGTTTTCAGAGTTGCCCAGATGTTCAAGATCTTGCGTCCAGCTGAAATTAACTTATTCACTAGTAAATGTAACAGAATTGAAGTTTTAGCAAAACCGACTATTGCTCTTCATAGACAATACAAACACAGAAAGAAAATATAATGCAGAATAAAACGTCAATGATAATCAAATACATGAAAATTAAATTAATATTGCAACAATGGCGGTTAAAGAAAAAAAATTATATAGTTCAGCGGTTTACATAACAAAAGTAGCGCATATGAAATAACAGCCGTGCATGTAAAGTAGTGTGGTGATAAAATAATAATAAACAAAATATAGAAAGCGTGTACAGGCTAGCAATAATATAACGGGGCGGGAGGTAAGTTCAATACACTTAACACCAATGTAAAGGAGGCGGTAATTTTAAGCACACAATATGAATAACATGAAAGATAGGTAGCCTAGGAATTTACTAATATTCGTAACGGCGTTAGGACACTGACGTCACGTTGTCATGTTCTTACGGTGAACATCATTAGCCCGGAGAACACACTCTAGACATATAGGAAGTAGGTCGATAGAAAGAGATAGGAAGAGAAATCAAAGATATTCAACACATGCAGTATAACAAACAGTGTAAGCAATACGAATTTGCTTACAAAGGCGTATGAACACCTGTCGCCCGCTGTTTCTTGACTCGATCAGTTATTCTTCAGAAATGCTCAGAAACTGAGTTTATAAGCTTAAAAATCTCGGTTTTATAGACATAAGACAAGCTCGGATTTTATTGCCCAGTACGGCCTGCACACACTGGGTCGTGCATAGGCCTGCACACATTATTTTTCGACGCGATATGGTCTCTCATACAAACTAGTATAGCTACAGAAGATTCACAAATCGGTGTATGTAATAGCGAGTAGCGAGCCACTGTTAATACCAGAAGCATTCTATACATGCGCATTCCTATGTGTACATGTGTTATTCCCACTCAATTTATTATATTATAAAATTGATTACGTCCAACGCAGCAATTCAATTTGAAATAAAAATCATCGGATTTGGAAAGTCGAATTTATTTAGGAAATCTTTCAATTACATCCGTCTACGTTTCGATTGTAATTCAAGGTCTTCATCAGAGCTAAAAAACAACAACTACCATATAAAACCTGTCTGTGATTACAATGTTAACCAAAACACTTCTATATAAGAGTAATTCTATTAAGCCTAGATCAACTAAACTCCGTAAAATTTGAAGTTGTATAGAATTTAAAATATAATGAAATTGAAAACTGTGGACATATGGTCCCTTATCAATCTTATATTCGAACACTGATCTCTATGTATTAAGATGTATTGATATTCTACTTATAAAATCCACTGATTTGGCTAAGTATATCTATTAGAGATATACCATAATAAACGTGACCTCCAAACCTTACAATTCATTAAATATATCTAAGTATATACTGGGGCTTGAATATGGTAATAAATAGTACTTACCATATGGTTATCTCTAATGCAATATAAGTAATTTAAATAAACCTCTCATGGAGATGAACTGCTTAAAATTTTTAAAACGTATAATGTATGATCGCAATAATATAAACAAATTTTAAGAAGTTTCATAGATCCCATCCTCACCAATCTCTTTAATAATCTACCAGAAATCATATTTTGATGCAATGTTTATCTTCCTGTTTCTATTACATATTCCAAAATTCCAACGATTCATGACAAGATTACTGATAGTGCTAGATTACTGCATGACTCGATTTTATTGCTCAACCCAGAGGTAGGTGTCCAAAAAGAAAAGAGAACAAACCTTTTTTATGTATTATTTAAATTTGATATTATCGTTTTAATAGTCTTGTGTCCTCTGTTGAACTGAATGAACTAAAACATGGTCATGAATGAATAACTGGAATAATAAGATCCGTTATTATTAAGACGTTGAGCCCAGCATGCCCACCGGTGGTGTACTGGTCTAGTTCAGTACCGATCCCCGTGTCCACTGGTGGATACTCGTCTTTTTCAAGATTGGGACCGCGTGTACACTGGTAGGCATGATTCACATAAATTTATATAGAGTAATATATTCGCCGGTCCCTCGTAGAGATACTTGATATGGCACATTTGTTTCTCAGAATTCATTTTAAAACAATTCCTTTTAAATTCAAACACAAAACTATTAGGAATCCAATTTG
>WYDF02201667.1:0-21511 GCA_009867245.2 Adranes taylori | reverse complement strand
CTCAAGACCGTCGGAAATGGAAAAGTTTACGGGAGGCCTATGTCCAGCAGTGGACGCAGTTGGCTGTGTGATGATGAGTGCTTCATATTCCTCATGCATATTTTTCTCCTCTAGGTTTTTTATTATTATTTCTAACGTAGCATGCATTTCTGATCGCTGTAAAGCCCCTGTTTGTACCGGCATCTTTTCAAATGTGCTGACAGTAATAAAATCGACAACTATAAGCCAATAAGTTTATTGTCGGCTCTAGCTAAACTGAATGAACATCTCATGAACTGAAAGTTTACCGAATTCATGAGATCTTCAGTCAATAAATTCAATCTATTTCGTTCGTCAGCATGGATTCCGTAAAAGACTCTCCATTAATACGGTTTTGCAGATTCCACTGAAAATATCCTGAAGGCTCTGGTCAGGCGACAATGTGCTATTAAACTATTTATTGACCTGTCAATCATTACATATTGACATTATTGGCTAAAATGTATCGATATGGCTTACTCGAAATTTCTTATGAATGGTTTAGATCGTACCTGGAACAAATGCATCAAGTTGTAGTAGAAAAAACTGCGAAATATATCGGCGTATTCGGATGATAAACAAATATCCAGAAGTGTTCCGCAAGGATCTATTCTCGAGCCCACCCTATTTTTATACCGGCATACTGCACGAAATTATTAGATATCCATGTAGACCAAAATATGAAATGGATAACACAGATTGATTCTTTATTCACTAATCTAACTAGAATATGATACATATTAAGAGTTGCACCTTTTTTTAATGTAGTAGCGATGTAGTCAAGCTACTGGATTTTTCTAATTTTTATAGTCGTACTTTTTTTGTAATTATATGTTGGGGAGCTACTGCTAAATACAATCTGCAAAGGGATTCTATAAAAGACAGCAATCTGCAAAAGAAAGCAATCCGGATAGTGTATAACTTAAAACACAAAAAAAAATTGCCGACCCATATTTATCTCGCAAATGCTGCTTACCCTATTTGCGGTATATTTATATAATATTTTGTGTTATGGACATGTTAACTGTGGTGCGATCTTGGAATACACCAATTATGCACATAACCAAAGTAACAGACATATAAAGTAGTGTACAAACCCGTAACACTCTTCTGCGTTACATGAGACCGATGTTTTTATAATTGTTGTAAGCTTTATAATGCATTAGTATATTATGCAAAACATGTATTAAATTATAGAAACTTTTATTACTCATGTATTTTATATCGCTTTTTTACTGACTTGAACAATTGACTTGTATTTTTATTATTATCGTATATCACTGCTTGATTAAACTTATCTTATCTTATTTCTTGTCAGCGTTGCCATATTTATTTCTTTATCTCATTTCTATTATTGTTATGTGCTTCTTGTTTTTGTAATAATTTGAATGTACGCGGTACAATTTGAAATTTAGTTGTACTAAGTTTCCCTTAGTTTTATTTTGATATATATTTATTTGTTCTTTGATTTCCAGTTTTTTGTTGTTTCTATTCAATATTTGTACGCATTGCCATTTAATTGAATATTTACGCATTGTCATTTAATTGAATATAATATATTTCTTTCTCTGTTTATATTGTCTATGAAGAACAATAGACGGATTTGTTAAATCATTAATGCTGTTTCACTCATTAGCATTAAGTTTATTATAGCTGCCCACAAGAACACGAAACTTAGACATCTCGCAGCAAGCTGTGCCCTCAATAAGCCACTGACGTTAAACGGACTTGGACTTTATTCTGTATTTGTTTGCGCCATCTGTGACGAGTCGCGAGGGGAAGTCTGTCACATTATATGATATTTACCTCGATGCAATATACCAAATTACTTGAAAATTGTACAGAAAAACAGTGATATCCATGAATATCAGACTACAAATAGGGATTATTTCTTTTTGGTACATAAAAATAAAATGTCTACAAAACAATCTATTTTCGACGAAGGAATGTCACAATATAATAAAATTCCCAAATATGAAATAACCACATTTAGGTTGAAGTATGTACATGTATAGGGTTCGTCGGAAACTGAGTCCCACGCCATGTCAAAAACAATGAATTTTGATTATTTTTTATTTATTTTTTTCAATATTTCTCCTATGTCATACAATTTTTGAAATTTCAAGAAATTCACATACAACTTTATAATTTCATTTACTCCTAAAAATGCAGTTTTATTCAATCCTCTATAACTACGTCCCTGTTGGTCTCTGAAAAAAATTTAAAAATATAAAACGTACACCTTCAATTCATCTTTCAAATTCCCTAAATTACATATTTTTAGTCTTCCCCAATAAACCGCAATTTTCTTATGAAATTTCAAAATGCTACCCTTCCGCATTTACATGTAGTTGACTGGCATTTACATGTAGTTAATATGTCCATTGAAAATATTAAAAATACTTTTGTTTTGCAAAAATATTTCAGCAAAATATCTTTATAAATTAGTTTTAAGTACGTTTTAAAATAAATCATTTATCTACACTTTGTAATAATTTTTATATAATTAAATATCATTCTTTTGACTTTAAATCATTTTGGGGTTCTTACTCTGTTCTTTAAACTTTTTAATAATCTGGTTTTAAGAAGTTTTTATAATAAGAGTTATAAAGTTAATTTCTAATCATTCTTCTTAAATTTAAAATAATATTAATATTTTTATTGGTAATATTCTTCGAAAAATTATTATATTCCTTAAAACTGAGTTTCAATAATCATTTTTATATTATTTTTAATCTATAATAGTCATGTTATATTACCTTTAATTCTCTAATGAGATTTCTTAAACCTGTATATTTTTTCAGCAATCTATATAAGTCATTTGTCATCTGAGTATTTTCTGCATCAATTTGCGCTGTTGTCAAATCTAAAATAATATATTGAATTATGTACATAATTTCTTAACAAAATAAATTTCTTTGTTGGTAAATTTTAAAGATTTTGAAAAACATAAAAAAATTAATTTCTTAACAAAATATATTTCTTTGTTGGTAAATTTTAAAGATTTTGAAAAACATAAAAAATTTAATAACATCATAATTCTACGTAAACAGGAATTATTTTAAATACAAACTTACTCTCTAGCCTATCAATTCGTTCTCGCTTCTCTTGTGCTTCCTCGGCTAATTTAGCTGAAGTTTTTACACCCTCGCCGCTTTTCTGTGTTTTTTCCATGATCGCACATGCGCGCAAAACAAATGCCGGCACAGTTTCTTGTTTTTCCTGTTTCGGTATATCAACCAAGGTCCAGTATTGAGTTTCTAATCTTATTACCTCCTGAAAATATAGTATATTCTTGTAATAAAGCATTTCTGAAAGAATTGAATGGTCTTAGTGCTAGTATCACCATTAGACATTTATTACATATTTTGTTTAAGAAACAAGTTTGTAAATATTTTAACAATTAGAAGAAAAACAAACATGTATCAACACTGGCGCTATAAATCTTAATATTTGGTTTAGAAAAGTAGTTAAAAAGCCAAAAATACTGTTTGCGTCTTTTATTTTCAAGCAACTCAAGAATTCCTTACGTTTGTAAGCTGATAAAATCAAGATCTTAGGTACGTAAACTAGTGTGTCATATAAATCGCTTACCCTATAAATTCCATAACCCATAATTCGCCTATCCCTGAATCCCCCGGCCCCCAGTTGTGCCTAAGGCGCAGCTATGGCGCGGTCTGCGACCGCGTTTTTCTCACTTTCTTTTCAGGTAATTTATAACAAGACACACGCCAGATTGCCAAGAAGTTTTGAATTCAATTACTCATGATTCAGCCTACCCATAAATCCACCGGTCTCCTTATTCGACTACAGCGCGGATAGTTTTGCCGTTACTTTTGGGAAATTTCTAACAGGGCTGCCCCGCGAGCTTTGCACGCCAAACGCCAACCCATTCGCCAACCCAACCCATGAATCCCTCGGTCCCCATATTGAATTAACTCACCCTTATCTCACTTTTAGGGTAGTTTCCAACAGGGCAGTTGCCAAGACTTTTCAATTCGAGTACCCGTGACTGCGCCTATCCATGAAATCCCCAGTCCCAGTATGTGCTTGTGATGCTCCAGTATCCGCTTACTATGCCGCGGCCGCTTTTAACGCATTTTTTGAGTAATATCTAACACGGTAGTCGCCAAGAACTTTCCAGTTCGACTATGTAAATAAACAAATAAGGATTTTGACTTTTTGAACAATTTTCCATAACTTTGCATGAGAATAGTATAGTACGTTTTATCCACTTTGTTGTAAAAGATTTTACGTACAAATTATCTCATATAAATTTGTACTAGATTTTATGAGTAAAATATTAAACGGCTAGATTTATGTAATATGTTATTGTCTAAGTTAGGACAAGTGCGAAAACATTTATACTGTGTATGGGTACTTTCCAATCATTGATACAACAGCATTTAACCTGACAAGTATAATACCAAAGTTCAGCAATACTTTCAATTAACCCATGCCCAACTGCACGATTGTTAGGTCATCGCCAGCACCAATTATCTATGTACTCCAGGATCAATTAAGAAAATGGGATTCAATCATCACTGTGTAATAGACGCACTTTACAATACTCCACAGAATAAAAACCGTATCAGTTTGAGGATGGATGTTAGATACGCTCGAGGATGGATACTCTTGAAGATGGATGTTAGATACATACTTCGAAAACAATAATTCATCCGCAGCAGTAATTAAATATTCCTGAAGTTAATAACTTTGAGCTCCAGCTAAGCAGTCAATCAAGAGGCGATCAATATCATAGGCGACGATCTCATCCACACAAGAAGCAAAAAAGAGGAACTATTCAAAAATCAATCTGGCATCATGTGAAGGCAGACGGGTCATCGTTAGCCGTCGTTAAGATCGTCATTGGCTCCTTGGTTGGAGGAATGGTTATAATAAAGGTTGGACTATGCTAAAAACGAAGCGACTTCGTCTACTGACAACAGGTCCCTCCTACAACTCAGAAGTTTGAGAACTTCAACCGCCGCGATCTGACGCGGCAGTATGTCCAAGTTAGGACATGAAAATATTTGATTTTCTTAATGTTTCATTAATTTTCTTTAATTTCGTTTTGATATACAATATTTTGCTAAAAACAAAACAATAGCGTTAACTAAGCATGTTTTAATGAAGTAATACGATTCTGGAATAAATCGAAATATTATTTTAAAACAATTAGAAAGAATGCCCGCCCAGGCGTGCTTATTTCAATGGCATGTACTACAATCTTTTTAAACATGTATGAATATTTATATTGCAATTAATACAGTTCATTTGATTGATTTAATGTAAACAAAGTTTGTGTGCAAAACCGTACACACAAAATCATAAATCAATTCATTTACCTAAATGACGTATTGCAATAACCTTAGATGTAGTATATAAAAAAGACTGATTAATAAACCAGATTATTATTCTTACGTTTTATTGTAGGTATCGGTAAACTGTAAGAGTTACCCTGCGACTGAATCACATAATCACCTCTCCAACCAACAATTAAAGAACCCGGGAAAATAATGCTTTCAAAAATTAAATCACTCGCTTGGCAATGAGGATTGTCTACTTAAGTTAACTTTAAGAATAAATTGATTAAATTGTACTCACATATTAGTATTCATAATTTCAGCAGAGAAACTAGCAGCATTTTTGCTTTTGAATTTTTATTTTAAAATTAATATTCAACTGACGTTCCTGGCTTTTTGCGGCCACTTATATGGACCGTTCCTGACGGCTAATCTCCCACTACCTAATAGCGGCCTTTCAAACTCTCTTCCTAAAGAACCTGATAAACTGTTCAAAAATTTATTAAGTTTTCTATGTCTTCTTCTTACTCATTGAGTTAATGGATTAATGGTCATTATGTCGTATATTAATTCAGCTGTTTCTTGCGATCAAGAGAAAACGACTTATTGAGCGTGTCAACTTAACTCACTGGAAAGTGTTGAAAAATTTCGTCCAGACAGATAGAACGAAATTGGTTTGCCCTATGGTTTGCACAGATAAATCTAAATTCTTTATGATTAAAAAATAATTTTAATTAGACACAATTAATAAGAAAATGGTTCCATTTTAAAGTGATTTCCTTCTAGTTATAAGCTGATAATGATTCTTGAAATGATTCTTGATACTTGAATATCTTAAGAAGCTAACCAAATAGATCGAATTTAAGATACAAGAGAATGTTTTCCGTTACATTATAACGAGATTTAATAAACGAGATTATGAAGTTAGCATTAGAACGGTACGTTTTTCTCCAAACCACGTCGATTTAATGATACACCATATTATTTCTAATTATTAATTAATAAAATGCAAATATAGTTACCTTAATCATTGCTTTAAGCAGTTTATATCGCTGTAACACATTATTAACCGTTTTGCTATCATTGTATTTGGCCATTAGAGTAACCAGTGCTTTTTTTGCTGTATCATAGGATTCATCTAAGCGCACGCGTACCGCACGCAATCGTTCATTTGTTTCGATGACCTCCTCTTTTGTCTGACCACTGGCGATACCTTCGTCTTTTACATCTTGCACGATGCGTCGTACGCTTTGCGTAAATTTACCAACCAGATTAGTAGAACCTGTAATAACAGAAAATTTATTAGTATTAATTGGAAACTTGTTAAAAAATTTAAGGTTGTTAGGTCATTTTGTACCTTGCCCCTAGAAATTAAGCAATTAAGGAGCTTACTAGAAAACAGATTATGATATAATTGTAAACATATCATAGTTATTTGCAGTTGGCTGTAACCTGAAACAATTAGTAGTTATAAAATAAATATGTATTAATTTAAAGCTGTTGTCTATTTAAATATTTATGAGAAAAAAAAAACGCTAAAGTATAATAAGACTTGGCGCAGTCGGTACTTCTAACAGGAATCTCTTTTGATATCCCCAAATTGAAAATGTCCAAAACAGAAGATGAGAGCAACATAGATATAAATATATTAATAGAATATCGAAATACACTCGGTTTAAGAATTAAATTCGAACTAAATAACTTTAAATAAATAAGAAAAGAACTAAATAACCTGTAGAATTATTATTTTCTAAATATATAAGAAGAAAATTACGTATAAATAGTAAATTAGAACATCTGTAGTTGTATTTATGGTGCAATAAATAAATATTATTTTACTAGAATTGATTCTAGATTAATTGTGTCAAATATAATAATGAAATGTGTCCAAGTTGGTTATACTGTCATTAAATAAATTAAATAACCATTGAAGTTAAAGTGAGTTGTTCCAGAGTTTGAGCCGAGCGATTGAAATAATTAAATAAGAAATAATTCTAAAAGCTTCATTTTAAATGTTTCGTAACATGTTAGAAACGTAATCCATTAAAAATTGTACAATTGTGTACAATTGTAAAAAGGTAGAAAAAACTCTCTTAAAAACAATGTGTACAATTGTGAATTGATTACGTTCCTAACATCTTACGAATGAACTAAAATGGAGTTTCTTCACAATTGCAAACAATTGAACAATTCTTAATTGAATACGTTCCTAACATCTTACTAATCAACTAAAATATAGCATTTTTAAACAATTGAAAAATTGTTCCAAATAAACAAAAAACTCCATTTTAATTGATTAGTAAGATGTTAGAAACGTAATCAATTGACAATTGTTCAATTGTTTACAATTGTAAAATGTCGTAAAAAAATCCGCAAAAAACATTGGTTACAATTGTAAACAATTAAACAATTGTTAATTGATTACGTTTCGAACAATTCTTAATTGATTATGTTCGTAACATGTTACGAATTAAATAACTTGATAAAATTCGAATTTTATTTTACAAATAAATAACTAGTTGTTTGTTATTTTCTGCAGTATTAGAGTGCATTGAATGTGGTTTCAAAGCAAATGAGGACTTAGTTATATCTAGTGATATACATCGAGTGATATAAGTGATATATAATAGTGCTTACGACGTTTTTCACATATATAAAATATTTATAATGGAGCACGTAACAAAGATAATACATTATATATATATATATATATGATCCCACGTGGGGTTCTCAGTCTCCTCGCTCTAAGCCCTATATATATTTCATTTACAAGGCAGTCTATAAAATAGACTACTTTACAACGCTTGCTCCATCTCTCTCCAACATATTGTATATTTATATTTCTTGTTATATTTTTAGCTTGTTACCATTTACAAAGTGTGCTTGGAATCAGCACACCTTACTGCGCATGCTCTGAATGTCAAGTTTCGTTTATCATCTGCTCTAGATGTGCTAAAAATTAGCACATCTCGTTCCACATGTATATTTCTTCTGTTATATCTGTCTATACCTATATTTTTTTTAAAATTTTTAGCTTTATTATTCCGTTTACAAGGTGTGCTGGAAATCAACACACCTTACTGCGCATGCTCTGAATTTATTTGTAATGCATTGTAATTTTTATTACAGCCAACCAGTCGACCTCATCAACAGTTAACAACAAGTTAATAAGCAGAAACACCAACAACAACCGACTGACGGTCCACCTCAACCTTATTGACAGCTAGCCGTCAACCGCTTTCCTAATTGAGTGGTGCTACTACAACAAATCAAAAGGATTCTTTTGGTAATTTCTTGTTTACTATTCATTAAAAATAGATAAACTCTGGCGATGTATTCGAGGAAACGTGAATATTATGAAATTTATAACGATTCTTTGGAAAGCGATTATGATTAAGGGAGCCGCTTTCTGATTTTGCAAAAGAAAAGCAATTTCAGAAAAAATGCGTACTGATGGGGCAACTATTTATAATATTGGAAGTGGTGAAGATTGTCAGATATCAGTAGGCTTAACACACAATTTTGACTGTTATATAAAACTCGCTGCGAATGGTTATAAAATGTGTTTCACTCTTACTGAATGGATGGGATTTAGTGGTTTTCTAATAGACTGGTGCAAGAAAGGGAAAACGAAAATATTTCTTGAATCCTTCGATAGTACTACATTTTTAAAAGAAATTCCGTCACGTGTTGTGTTTCTGTCGTCAAGAAATTTTAGCCTCACACACTACAACCACCGAATGAATGAAATTACTTTAAGTGAATCATATTTGGTTAATATTTGAAATATGAAGCTAATGCTTGATTATAAAATTGGTATTTTACAAGCTCAATCTTTTAAAAAGTTTTAGTTATTACTAATCGATGTAGCAATATTATTAGGATGTCCAATGCAAGAGACGCTTTTGGTTCTGTTGGGTAATGGTACTGAATGCATTAAAAATTTGGATGTGCTTTCGTTGGATGCTAGAAATTATTTGTCACACGTTCTATCTGACCCACCTGGAACAATTCTATTTTAATGATGGTTGAAATGATTGAGTTTCATTGGGACCTAGTACAGTTACATTCTCATAATGTAATGTGAGATCATTGCTTTCTATATAAATTAATTAGTTCCTTTTTCAAAAATCTCCGAATTATTATTTTATCTTTAAAATTATTTTTGGTTGAGTGAACTGCTGAAATTTTTTGTAGTGTTACCGTCATCATGTTCAATCCTTCAACTTTACAGAAGCTCGCTTCCAGTGTAGTGCTCACACATTACGATAATTCCAATAATTTGGAGATGCCTAAAATATTGTTAGACTCTATACGTTTAGAACATGAATCTCGTATGAATAAATTTTGCGCTCATTTTATAACTGATAATTAGGGTTGGTTTCTGGGCTAATATCTCGTTTGGAATTTACCTGAAAAAAAAATCGTTTGCCTCTTGATCCTTAAAGGACATTCATGTTTCGGGACTTATATTATTCGTCAGAACGCCTGTGACGCTCTGGCGATGTCTTGTTGGTTATGCCAAAAATCGAGTTATGAAAACTATTTATTATTTTGAACGAATGATGCGTCACAATATTTATTATTGTTTCGATTGTATAACATGTTGTCTGCTTAGATCTCATTATATAACCCACCGTGTCATGTACATTCTAGATAGAGTCGAATTGTCTGCATTTATTCATACTTGTACCAATTTTTGTTCAACATGTGGACATGTTCTCTTTACTGTTGAACAAGCTGATTAATTTTCATTAAAAAATTTAATTCGTTTATGTATATAACCATATAGTATTATCAACTTCCTCTCCATCAATCTACGTTTTATTTGACATTTATATAAGCCACCACAAGTCGCGATAATTTTACTACTATTATAGTATTTTGACCATGTGCGCTCAGCGCTATCGCTCCAAAAAACATCGTTGTGTTTATATTTACCCGGGCCGGTTAAGTGAACGATACACATATACGTGCTTTACTCGATGTCAGCCGTTTTTAACCATTTTGTATTATTGAAACATTAAATAAAATATTTATTATTGTAAATATTTTTTATTGTCTTATATGTAAAAATTATATATATTATTGTAAAAATAAATGCTATGTATATTAAATTGGTTGTTTCTATTTATTTTCCTATATATGGATCTTTATTTGACTAAAATCGGCTGGCTGGTTTTATTGCAAATAAAGATTTATCTGATAAATATATATCACGTGACTTGAGTCTGATTGAAAGTATAGAGTAACGCATTGAGTAAAAAGTACCCACAAATTTGACACTTCCACCGAGCAGACGTCTCCAGCCCAAAATTATACTATTAAAATTTAAAAAAATCTAATTTCCCACAAAACTGTCAGCATAAATAACCACCATATTGGTTTTTCAAATGATAAATTATTTATTTATCAACGGCCACCATCTATATGTACATATTATTTATCAACATGAATGAACTATCACCACATGTATACATTATTTATTAATGCACCATCATATTACTACCGAAAACAACTACGTAACGCAATCTAGTGCTAAATTTACAATATACAGCAGAAATCTGTAAAAATGCAGGAATCTGCCAAAATTAGATAACCAACAGCACACATAGTGTTCGTTGGCGAGCATTTGCACCTTAGTGTGCAACCCATAGTTTAGATATGTTGTGAGCTGTTCGCGTTTGTATCCAATAACATGGTAGGGATATGTCGCGAGATGTTCGAGCTCGCAACCAAGTACATGGGAGAGATATGTCGTGAGATGTTCGCTCAACTTTACAGGTTCGTGATCTAGAACTCTCCAATTCCCTCTACTGATTACGTTAATAATATCTTACGAATTAACTAAAATGGAGCTTCTTTACAATTGTAAACTATTGAACAATTCTTAATTGATTACGTTCCCAGCATCTTACAAATCAATTAAAACGGAGTTGTTAGAGTTTTATGTAAACAATTGTACAATTGTTAATTATATACGTTTCTAACATCTTACGAATCTATTTAAATGGAGTTTTTAGAATTCTATCTTGATTAATTATTTAAATAACAATGTTCACTAATAATTGAAATTGCGAATTAAAACAGTTACAATTGTTCATCACGTTTGAGTTTATATAAACATTTGTTTGTAAATAATTTACGAAGCAAAACAATAGAGTAGAAGTATAAACTTAAATTAAAGTAAGGCTAAACACATACCAAATTGCTATGAACGTTTAGAAAACCAATCAATTTATTTATATAATAGTGAATTTGACGTCAGTATTTTTTTCAAGATCAGATAAAAGCCTTTTCATACTATATACTTCGTCTTCTGACAGGGAAAAATGAATCTTAAATTTAAAATCGGTATGAAATTACTAAGCAAAAAAGCGTTAAATATGAGCTTTTATCTCTTTTCATTGTTTTGCTTTCTTTTTTGCCATACTGATGTAATATACTGTTTTATTTGTCCAAGTCCTCTGTCACATCTTTCAAGAGCTACTTGATTCATTTCAAACTTTTTATTGTTTACCTTATTTATCTGCTGCTACTGTTTTAGATTGGAAAACATGTTTTTTCTATATTCAGTGAGATATCAGAGAATGATTTAGATAAGTTGAGCCATATTATAGATATTTTTGATATAATTGATAGTTGTGTCAATAAAGTTAAATTTTATTGATATAATTTAACTTACATTTGAGCTGCAGACATGATGTATATTAGTTTACTTTTTGTACAAGAAATTTTACCATTGACTGCCGTGTCGTTCTAACCAAGCTGTTTTTATGCGCCTTGCTTCATCGGCTGTGGACTGCGAGCCACATGCAAACAACTGCTTTAGCTATTGCTATAGCTCCTCTCTAATTCTTCCCGTAAAACTATGGTCGAAGTCGTTACGCAATAAGATATTGTAGCCTGTACACAATTTCCTACTCTTACTACTACCGTCGTAAAGCATCCGCTTAAATCGCTTCGATAATCGCCTTCTTACCGTCTCACGCTGTTTTCTTACCCCTTTCCAGTTTTCACCCGCCGTCTATGAAGCTCAGTTGATCTATTAAATAGTCGCGCCAATAATTCGGGACGAAAATCATGATTCGATATACAAGAATATTTAATTAAACGCTTAAATAATTATTTCAATTTATATACTAAGGATGAAGTTATTTTAATGTGACATTTATTAAACAATGTAAAATATTTTAACTTCTATAACTAATTTGATTGTTAAACAAAAATGTGCAAAGGAATAAAACATTTACTAACATGTAGCCATCGGAACTTATTAGTACTCAAAGTACATACAGTAGAACTTATAAAAACGAAAATTGTTAATTTTTACTGCGTTAAAATATATTTCTTCGCAATATATTTTAATTATCATATCAATAAAAACTAAATAAAACAATCAATACCTTATCCCTTCTTCCTTTCACTTTTCTCCTTGTCTTGAAGGAATAAAGCATCTTTTTTAACCCTTTTCAGTCCTTTATCCCTTTCCTTTTATACTTACCCTCCCGCAACAATCCCCTCCAAAGCCTTTTCTCCTTCTTCAGGACACACATCCTTAGATTCTATCTAATTTTCTTTTCTCCTCTCTCAGCAGGAATAGGTAATATTTCGCTATTTTTTTTGTCTTCTTAATGCCTTTTTCTCTTCCTTCTCTCCTCTATAATTCTTTCTAATATCCTTATACCTTTTATCCCTCCTCCCAAACAGACTCTTACATTAATCGCCAAATACATTTCCTCATCACTCCAATTTATTCCTACACGTGTATTCACCCAACGCTCCCACATTTCCTTATCCTTGCCACATATCATGCGTATCCTTTCATCATTCAATACCTGTTTCCTCTGTCCTCACCATCATATCTAAATCACTTAATTCTGTCATCTACTCCGGAATTCCCTCCTCATTCATTATACTGAAAGACATATTTCTTATTCTCCTATTCCTCAGCCGTTTTAATCTGTCTTGCATCTCAATATTATTAATCCTTATCCCAACTAATTTAAATAATATTCCTCATTTAATCCAGTATTAACTTTTGTTAAGTAAGTCAGGTAACCGGTTGAACAAAGTGGATCAACCATCATATTTGAAAGCCAAGAAATTTTTTAAAAAGGTCGAAGTCTTTAGGTTTAAATAACCAGCGCTTGGTTAAAGTCTTTTGATAAAGTTTCACTCGTGTTGGGTTTCATTTTAAAAGGAATCAAGCGCAATAGTCAATTAGCTCAATACTAGCACAACAGTCTGTCGTGTGACGTAGAAAACTTATGTATCTGGGCTACAAAATTTGAGAAGCTTTGCTATAAATCAATTATAAGAAATTTAATAATGTGTTTCGGGTTTCATGTCTCGTTCAGTAAGATACTCAACGAAATTTTAATTACATGTTCTAATTAAAGCTTGTATTTGAATTCGTAGTTGCGTTGTTTTATTTTTAAAAAGCGTTTACATAAAAGTTTACAGATTCATACAATTACGTTTTGTAATGATTTATTTTACGCAACCAACGTATTCTGCATATAGACGCAAGAAACAAAGACTTTTATTAAAACAAGTTGAATGTCTGCTTTCATACTTTTTTTAAATTTGCACACATAAGTTTAGATCGTTGTTTTTTACTGACATCATTTTTTCCACCTCGTTGACTTTATCGTTGAACATGGTTGGAGTTCATCACCCGCTCGGTTAGCTAAGGGGGTTTGTGATGGCTTTTTCCTTTAACTTTGTGTATGTTTTGGTCACATCTTTTCGGTGATTTTATAGATTTCTTCTTTTGGGTGAGCTTCTTACCTCTCTATCATTTCTTGCCTTTTGTGAGTGGCTCATTACTCAATGTTTGGCGCGTTTAGTGCTTTCATCAGTTCACCACTGCGAATGTACTACGGTGCATCCAAGGCTTTTCTTAAGAGTTTGTGGTGGGCAATTGTCCCTCTATTTAAGGTTCTTTTCGATGCCCGACTCCACAGTTTGGATCCATATATAATTTGTGGTTGAGAGATGCAGCTCATGATGGTAGCTCTTGCTCATATAGATAGCTTGGAATCGAATTTCAAAACTGGATATAATTTTTAAGTTGTGATTTTGGCTAATCCCTGTTTTCGTTTGATACGGATTTCCCAGTTTAATTTTCTGACAAACGTGCATCCAAGGAACTTTGCTATTCTTTTTCGGTTGATTTTGACATTGTTCTTTCATTTCTTGTCTTTTTCATTTCTATTGTTTTTTCATTTCTTTTTATATTTCTGAATTAGATAATTTCAGTTTTCTTTGGATTTATCCTGATCTTCCAGATTTTGCATAATTCTGGCACTACTTTCAGGCATTTTCCCAATCTTTTCCTGGCTACTATTGGGTTAGCGTTGGTTGTGACTATTGCAGTATTGTATGCAAACTGCAGTAGTTTTGTTTGTTTCATCTGATGTAACAAAGGCATGTTGCTCACGAAAATATTAAATAAAATTGGGGAGAGAGGGGAACCTTATGTGAGTCTCTGTAACCACTCTTGGAGATGATTTGCTGTTTTTTATTTTGATTTGGAATGTTCTTTCGCTGAGAAATGACAGTGATTTTTGTTAGTTTCAGTGGGAACTTTGATGGGGAGGAGTTTTTCGTTTTCTTCCGCGTATTGTTGGATTCTGTTGTTTAGAATGATCTCGAAAATTTTTGAAAAAGAATTGATTAGACTCCGGTTGTACAGACGGATCTTTACCTTTCTTGGGCAACATTATTATGATCGAGTATTTCCATCTTTTTGGGAGAATAGCTGCATATTATGCTCTTGTTCATAATTTCTGTCAGCGTTACTATAGCCGCTTGCGGTAGTAGTTTCAGTGCCATGTTAGAATTCCTTCCTCACCTGGTGCTTTTCGAGGGTTCAGATTTTAAGTATGGTATTTACTTCTTCTGTAGTTATTTCCTTACAATTTTAGAATATCGATTGTTTCATCTTGGCTTTGGAGGCTTTTACTGCTTCTGTGACAACATCTATTAATGGGTCATGATTGGAAAATTGTTTTTGGAAGAGATCCGCGTAAACTTCTACTTTTTAGTTGTTATTGAATATTAGTGATCCATATTTCCTTTTTAAGGGCACATTCTCTTCTCGTTCTCTTTTAAGTTTTTTCAAACATTTTCAGAGTTTATCGTCACCGTATTGTTCACATACTTTCGTAAATTCTTTTTCCTAGTAATCTTGACTCTTAAAGTTTTTTACTTGTCTTTATCGGGCGGATGCCTAGTATTCAGTATTTCTTTAGCTGTGTGTTCCTTTCCATTATTAAGTTTATTCCTGTTTATTTCGTTTTCACTTATTTTCATATTGGATGTTTGGGCTATTGTTTTTGAACTTATCTCGGGTAAATTTAGTAATAAGCTCTACTTCTTCTTCTATTTGTCCTGTTGATTCTATTGTCCTCCTGAGTGGTATTAACTTTAGTATGTCCCTCGAATAATGTATCCAGTTTGTTTTCATTGTCACGATTTTGCTTGTATTGAAAAAATATTTAATTCAAGAAATACTGGCAGGTGATCTGAAGATAGTGCGTTTGCCACTTTGGTTTCTGCTGTATTGTTAACTTGGCTTAGTATAAATGTATCACTAATGTCCCCTCTGTGTTTGGTACTTGATGGGATTGATGTTGGTTCGTTTGGCCCAATAATTTCCAGGTTTTTCTTGTTTCTCCTATATTTGAAAATAGTTATTCCTGTCTTGTTGTTGATCCTGTTGCCCCACGACCCATACTTGTTGATCCTGCTGCTTCAGATCCTGCTTTGTGTTACAATCAACTCCATCAACAGTTTTTCCATATTTAAACAATTCTTGCAGTTCTTCATTGTTTAGTATTACTGCAGGTCTTATATACGTTGCCACTAATACCAATTCATCTCCTGCTATGTTTGTTTTGCCAGCAACTGCTTCAATATTTTGTAATTTCTTTTCCATTGTTTTGCAACAATATTTGTTTTTGGATGTAATGGCCACTCCACCGCCGCTGCTTGCAGGCCTGTCTTCCCTGTATATAACGAATCCTGGAATATTAGTATTCTTTCTGCTGTTTCATGAAATCGGGATTGTAAGGACAAAGCCAGTCATCTGCTTTATGAAAGCCGTTGCATATCACACATTTTGGTGGGTCGTTCTACTTTTGGCATTCCCATGATGGATGGTTTCGTGCGAAGTGCATGCAAGCATGTGGAGTGTTGCAACGATACTGGATATGTCCATATCGTTGGCATCTAAAGCATTGTTGAGCTCTCGTGGCTTTCTGTTTTGGTTCTGTTCTGACATCTATCCTTATCTGCGCCCATGCAACATGTTACATTGCAACACTGAGATTTTTATTAGAAAATAGGGCTAAAGTCGATTTGAGCAGGCCGCACAAGCAGGCATAATAATAAGTTTTGTTATTGGAAAATAATATTTGTTGTTGTCAGGTCTATAGTATCTTATTAAGATATTTATACCTGCTTGCTTGAACCGCTTAAATCGTCTTTAAACGAAAATAAGTTTAGGTGTCGCGCAGTTACAGAAATTTTTTTAAATATTGGGTGTCTGATTACATTCAATAACGTAAATCATTGGAGCCTAACTATTTAAACCCATTTCAGTAAAATTTACGAAGTAAATTCAATACATCTTAATAATAATTATTATGGATTTTGAATTTGATCGATTCAAGAATAAAAACCAGGAAGACAAAGTACATTATGCGTAAAAAGCAAAAAGCAATAATTTTAGATAATTATCTCCCTAAACCAAGTTTCACAAAATATGAATCATAATAAAAACCCACAAATGTATGCAACGTATTTTTAAGTGTTTGCACATTAAATAAATATATGCATATTAAAATGGAAATAATAATAAAGATTACATAATTTAGTACAAATATTATTTTAGACAGTCATATATTTTTTTGAATACAATAAGTATTATTACATAAAATGAGTAATTATTATACGAGGGGATTTGGAGTAAAGATGAGAAAATTAATTTTGAAGAATTGAATGTTGGTGGTTTGGTCATGAATATAAAATTGTATTTCGTGAATATAATATTGTAAAGTGGAAAATAAGCAAGTATATTTTTAATCATTTACTGCATGCACTTTACGTCCTAATAGATAAAATAGAATCATTATGTAAACATGTGTAGCCGTTTTATTACTTCTTGCCTAAATATAATCATTTGTGTAGCCGGCAACAGTTATTGGTTTGGGTCCACGAATTATGTGTGGGATTAATTATTTGAACACCTGCACTTTGTACATACTGGTATGAAAACATAAAGGAGTACAAGCAGTGGAAGAGGGCTCCGAGATTAGTGGGAGCCGTGCGGACTTTGAATGAGAGATGCTCCTTGACAATCAACATGAGTTGATTGTCAAGGAGAATGGGAAAATGGGGATAGGTTTCAATGGGAATAAATGGAACAGAGACAGGAGCCGGAAACTTGTTGGAAAGTGGACAGCCGGTGAAAGTAAAAAGTAGGGCTAGTCCTTCAATAAAAGCTGTGTTTTTTTCCCGGGAGAAACAGTCGAAAGTAAATTTTTCTGATAATTAAAAAATAAACCTACACATATTTTCGGTACGAAATGTCTACAGCTCATAATGTAAGTTTTTATTATATTTTCTATTGACTACTTTGAAAATATAAAACACATGAAACTCTAAATCATTCATGTAATTAATTTTAGTCACTATAAACAAATTGTTATAAAGCTTATGAATTAAATTATTTAAATGTGGCTTGGTAATTATTATATTTACTTGAGAATTGGTTTTAAAATTTATTGCATGAGTTAATATTTTCATGAATATAATAAATAGAAATCAAATAGTGTTTTATTATTTTATGAGCTATATTGATCCGTTATAAATTAATGTTATGAACTGTTATGAACTGTTTCGCGTGGGTTCAATCAGAAAATTCGGGATTTATCTAGCAAATAAAAACCTACCCCACTATACTGTCATGGTCAAAATACACCTTAACAATATTGTCAAAGTTTGATATAGATATGAGCATATATATATATATATATATATGCATATACCATATATACCATATACAGGTATATATACCATATATACCATTATAATGATTGATTGTATTTTTTTACTTCGAGTTTTATGATCAATTTTAAACTTTGAAAAATAAAAAATACTTTTGTTTGTTTAACGTTAGAATATACTTATTTAGTATATATAAAATTATTAATAATAAAAATTATTTTAAGTGCAATAAAAAATATTTGTATAAATTAATAAATTTCAAATTTTGATTGATGTAACTTCAATCAACAGTATTTTGATAATTATAATAATTATGGAACGTAATTATTTGTTGAAAATTCTGTTTTATTTCCTTAATGTATTTATTGTTGCTTTATTTTCTTTTATATATATGAGTTGAAAAAAAATATATTTATGGTTCTACAAATAATAAACTTACTTTTACTCTTAATAATGAACTCTTTTGACGTGTTGTAGAGCTATCGCTAGATCAACGTGGGTTGAGTAAAACGAACAGTATAATGCTAACTACATAAATCTCTCTTTATAGTAACAAATCATCGGTCTTTATAGTAAACTTAACAATAAGAAAGTATACGTGATATTTGACTAAATAAATGAAACATGTATAGTGTACCTTTTGATATAGCACACCTATGCATTTTGCTTTATTTTATTAGAACAATTATGCTATTATATATTTAAAAATCATCGCACTTGACCTAGAAGCTTATGCATTTAGCGGCTGCTTGCTATTAAAATATGTCACATTATTAATCGTATCAACTATAAACCTGAATTTGTTGTCGATTCATCATGTAAATACACATTTTTATAATACGAATTGACATTGAATATGATGATATGTACGCGTTAAATGTTTTGAGTACAATATCTACGCACTGTCGTATAGCTAATTAGTTTTTCTAAATATCTTTTAATAATGAATTTTATTATATATTTTTTGAGATGAAATCTTGAACTATTGAAGATAATAGATGTCTTCTGACACCTTCGTACTTGATCTTGTTCAAATAAGTTTGGTTTTCTTTATGAACCGTGGGAATCGTGGGACTTGCCACTATTACTCGGATTTGAAGACTTCCCACACTGTGTGTCCTGCCCGGGATTTGCGCGTCACTCGCGAAAGCGACACCTGTTGGCGCCTGCCAGGCATTGGCTTCATTGAACAAATTACGGAAATCTACTTCCACTCGTTCTGAATGCGGTCCTCTTACTTTGGGGTTGTGCTTTGATGGATATATGTTTCCATCTCATCTTTGATTGCTGTTGCCTTTTTAAGGATGTTTTTAATTATTGAATACAATGTATATCCATGCTTTTCGCGATCCTTTGGTCACCGTTGGATCTGCCTTCTACTTCTTTTAAGGCGTGTTACACTCTGATAATCTGGGTTTATCCCATTATCTCAACTCTGAGCTAGCTGCGACCTTTTGTTAAGGATCTCAGCTAGGATCCATGAACTTCTTGAATGCTGCTTTTACTTCATACAACTTTTTGTCCGTCCATGCTGCACGGACTTCTCTTCTTATTCTGTTCTCTACTTCCTGTATTTTTTTACAGAAATTTTTATCACTTACGTTAATATGATTTTTTGTTTCTCACTATCATTTAAGATTTATACGTAAAAACATTTTTGTTGCACACGTTTGTAAGGCTTGCACAACTTATGGTTATTGTAACGTTTTCGTACCGCACTGATACTTGAAAACTATGTTACAGGGAGTAAACCAGTAGAGTTTACACCCAAACCTTAAACGATGATGAGCACTCTAACCGAAACTCTCGTTGCTTACTTGATAGCTAACTTCATGAAACTCTCTTTATTGTAACAAATCATCTGTCTTTATAGTAAACTTAACAATAATAAAGTATATGTGATATTTAACTAAATAAAAGAAAAGTGTATATATATAGTGCATCTTTTGGTATGCGCTTTGCTTATTTCATTAGAATAATTATGATACTACATCGTTAGAAGTCATCGCAGTTGATCTAAAAGATTATGCATTTAGCGTTTGCTTGCTATTAAGATATGTCACATTATTAATCATATCAAATATAAACATGAATTTATTGTCGATAGCTCATGTAAATACACATTTATTATAATACGAATTGACATTGAATATGATGATATGAACGCACTGTATGTTTTGAGTGCAATATCCACGTACTGACGTATTTGTTTTTCTAAATTTATTTTTATAATGAATTTAATAATATATTTTTAAGATGAAATCTTGAACTACAGAAAATAATAGATGTCTTTTGACACATTCGTACTTGATCATGATCGAATAAGATTGGTTTTCTTTATTAAATGGGATATAGGAGCAACTGCATAAAATTATGTTTACCTTTTCTTTATGGTCTTTACAATTCTGATTCTTTGCTTGTTACTTGATGCTGTTTAGAGGATTCTTTTATTGAAATGGACTACCGTAACAAGAATATAATTTACGTTTACATAGAATGTTAATTTTATTCATAGTAGTCCTGCGAAATACCAGGGATCATAAGAACCGTGGTTCATATTCTCCAGCTACTAACTCTTCTAAAATGATATTAATTTATAAATTATCAATATCTTCTGTCCCTTAAGCGGAAGTATTTTGGAGTATGATTCTCTCATCCTGAAGATACCTCCTTTATGTATGCTTAATGGCTAAAAAAAATTTAAATATCTACATATTTCTTGCACTGGTTGAACAATGGTTATAAATTTTTATTATGTTATGTTTAAAATATTGTTATAAATTAGTGACATTATTGTTAATACTATTTTTGTCTTTATTTATTTCGATTATTTCAAGAAAAAATCTGTTTTTGTAATTATGTACGGTTCTTAAAATTTTTGTTATGTCTTGTACTTTTTTCATGTTTTTTAAATGCAGTTACTATTATTTTGGTATTTATGTCCATTAATGCGGTTTTGTAGATATTGTCTTGTAGTACTTATATAGTTCCTGTCCAATTAAGAGATGGATTTTTATGGATGAGCTTTGAATTTTTATGTTGTGGGATTTTTGTTTGAAGTTTTGAAAAAAATATATTTAAATTATTGTAACATATTCGAATGCTATGCTTTTTCAACAATTTGAAATATTTTCTGATGAAAGATTTGTGATATATGGAATAGCTATATA
>WYDF02201556.1:0-21514 GCA_009867245.2 Adranes taylori | reverse complement strand
TTTCAAATTTGATTCCAAAAGTATTATAAATTTAATTTCAAATAACAGGAAAACAATTTAATGGGATAATACAAACTTTATTATGACACAAAGCTTTTTGATCGTTACAAAATAAGGAGGACTGGCTGTTCGCTGGAGTTATAAAACTACACGGTGTGTAGAAAATTGAATAGAACTATAATAATAATAAAACAATAAAAATAATGACAAAGTTCGAAATCATCTACTATTATTAAAATATGAATAGGGACATTATTCGCGAGAAAATAAAAATCTTTTCGAGAGAAATGGAGAGCAATTTCTTAAATCTGATCAATAATGGCATGGCATTACTTGTACAAGAAAAGGAATTTCACAGAAATTATGCGACAAACTTGGCGGAAAAAGAGTTTTCTTGATTTCTATTCTGAAATATATAGGGATTTTTTTTAATTTAAATTTGCCTAAATATAATCTTTTTAAAACCCAATTTTTCGAACTATAAAAATTTCAAATATAGAAAACCGTTTTAAATATATAATTTTCAAAATAGAGAAAATGGATAATATAAAATTTTTATAATAATATATTTTATTTTATGGCTAATTAGCAATAGCATTCCTTTTTTGGTAAATTTAGCGATTGGTCAATTTGATGGTCAAAGATTTATTAAAATACAAAAAATTAACAATATAAAATTTTTAATATATGAAATATTCTTAATTTTATAGGTATCTTTTTTAAATTTATACATCTTAAAAATATAATAAAATACATAATTTTCAAAATAGAGAAAATGGATAAAATAAAATTTTTATTTTTTGGCAAGTAGGCGATGGCATTTCTGTTTTGGCGGGTTTGACGGTTAGTCAATTTGATTTTCAAACAATATGTTTTGACACATATCTTGCTTGAGAGGTTTAATAAACAAAAATTTTACTATATAAAACTTAGAAAGTATAAAAAATTCTAAAATATATAGATATCTTTTTAAAATCAATTTTTTTAAAAATATAATTTTCTGAAAACATAATTTTTGAACTATCAAATTTCAAATATAGAAAAAATATTAAAATATCAAATTTTTAATACATGTATGTAATTTTCAAAATAGAAAAAATGGATAATATCAAATTTTTATCATTATATATTTTGGCCAGCAGTCGATGGTATTTCTTTTTTGGTGAGTTTGGCGGTTAGCCAATTTGTCAAACAAAATGATTTGACACATATACTGCACGAAAGGTTTTAAAACACAAAAATTTTATAATACAAAATTTTTAAAATATAAAATAGTCTAAAATATATAGGTGCCATATTTAAATTTAAATTATTTGAGAAATATAATTTTTTTAAAACAATTTTTTAACCATAAAAAGAAATTTTTAATATAGAAAAATGATTAAAATATATTTTTTTAAATATATTATTTTTCAAATAGAGAAAATGGATAATATAAAATTCTTATTATTATATATTTAATTTTTGCAAGTTGGCCATGACATTTATTTTTTTGGCATGTTTGGCGCTTAGGCAATTTGATCTTAAAACGAAATATTTTGATACATATATTACGAAAAAGTTTTTTAAAATACAAAACTTTGTATTATAAAATTTTTTTTAAATATAAAATATTCTAGAACTTCTAGGTACCTTTTTTTAATTTAAAATTTTTAAACCATGATTTTTTTAAAACATATTTTTTAAACTGTAAGAATTTCAAATGTAGAATATTATTAAAATATTATTTTTTTTATATGGAATTTTCAAAATAAAGAAAATGGATAATATAAAATTTTATTATTATATATTTTATTTATTGGCAAGTTGGCGATAGCATTTCTTTTTTGGAGAATTTGATGGTTAGCCAATTTGATTTTTAAACATAATGTATTGACACTATTTCGTGAAAGCTGTTTAAAATCAAACATTTTTTCTGTTTAAAACAGGAAATATAAATATATAGGTATCTTTTAAAATTTAAATTTTTTTTAAATATAATTACTTTAAAACAAATAAATTTTTTGAACTATAGAAATTTCAAATATAAAAAAATTATTAAATACCAAAATTTTATTATTTACAATTTTGAAAATAGAGAAAATGGACAATATAAAATTTTTATTATATAAAATATTTTATTTTTTGGCAAGTAGGCTATGGCAATTTTTGCGAGTTTGGCGGTTAGCCATTTTGTGAAACAACGCATATATTGCATGAAAGGTTTTTAATATACCAAAATTTGACAATATAAAATTTTTAAAATATTAAATAGCCTAAAATATATCTTTTAAAGTTTAAATTTTTTGAAAAATATAATTTTTTGAAAACAATTTTTGAAGTATAACAAGAAATTTTTAATATAGAAAAATCGTTAATATAAAATTTTTAATATTATTTATTTTATTTTTTATCAAGTTGGCGTTGGTATTCCTTTTTTGGCAAGTTTGCCGGTTAAGCAATTTGATTTTAAAACAAAATATTTTGACACTACGAAAAATTCGTTTTTTCGTTAATTCGTTTTTTAAAATAACGAATTTACTATATTAAAATATATAATATTTTAGAACAAGAATCTTTTTTTCTAAATTAATTTTTTTAAAACCGTAATTTTTTTAAAATATAATTTTTGAACTATTTTCAAATATAGAAAAATTATTAAAATTAGTTTTTTTAAATATGTAATTCTCAAAATATAGAAAATGGATAATACTAAATTTTTATTGTTATATATTTTATTTTTTGGCAAGTTGGCGATAGCATTTCTTTTTTGGTGGGTTTGGCGTTTAGCCAATTTGGTTTTAAATTAGTAATTTTTTTTCTCAGATGCGTTTGAAAAACAATGTTATCAGTCCGCCAGTTGTTTTTCGTTTCTAAGTATTATTTCACTCGTTGTCAGAGTTTACGACACATCAGACTTAAAATGAAAATAGTAAATGTTTACTTAACGCAAAAAATGCTTAATTTATCCAGACATAGGTAGACTAAAAGCTTAGTGGATATGGGAAGTCAGATGGAACGACATTTGGAATTCCTTTACCTACATAGTATTTCATTTTTACTTCTTTTTTCTTCTTTTACTGACTATGTGTATATCCTTTTCTATTTATCTGTTTAAGACATATTCTTGATATCAGCTAGATTCAGGAAAGTAAGGATTGAAGAAATTACGTGCGCTCCATGTGCTATACCTTTTGTATAATATATCGAAATAGACGTGTATAGGGTAATATTGCGTGAGAAACTAAATCAGGTTGTTGAAATGGGTAGGAAGCAAGCATAATTTATATAGAAATCTAGAGAAATAGTTACATGTTTGATATTTGCTTTCAAGCGAATCCGAGGGATTTTTGTGCAAATAATATTTTTTTTTGAAAGAATAGTAGTAGAATTGTGAATCTAGTATAGTGAAGATAGCTTTGCATAGCAGTTATATATATAGTTAAACAATTTTAAACAAATAGAATGTTCGACAGCTATTTTTAGTATAGAGGGAATTCACGGGAACCGAATATTTTTTGTGCAGTAAAGCCCGATACATTCACCATTTCGATTACATATTTCATAGAATATATTAAAATATTGCTGAATGCTCAGGGGTCGATCCTCGGACAAGGTTACTCAATTTGCTCAGTTCGTAGGCCGTCTAGTGCAATTAGCGCGAAATTTGAATGTTGATTGGACAAGTGCTGAGGGCCTACACGGGGGGATGCTTCGGAGGATTGTTCGCAGATCTTTGTAAATCATCATCTTGCTAAGAATTGATGCCCGAGTTTTGAGGTTATGTTTTTATTATTATTATAATTAATATTAATACTAGTGTGAATTTTGTATGGGGTGTCGGTAATGCAGATTTCTGCCACATTGCTTGCCTATGGCGAACAATGGGGTCACACTAATATAATCATGATAAATCGTAGGCATCGCTAATAGTCTTTATGTGAAATGGTGAAGTTGAACGGCCTCAAGCCCCTTTGCATCAGTTTTATTAAGATCTTTTATTTCGAGGCTTCCAAATGATTTACCGCATGACTAGAGTTGCTTTTATTATTATTTTTTTAGTTTATTAGATTCTACTGATATCATTCCGGAAAGAGTGCTGAGAGTGCCAGAGTGCCAGAGGTTCTCTGAACCCTTTTCAGCCCAGATAGATTTAATAAAAGTAATATTGGAAAATGAACTTTAGTTCTCCAGAATTCCTTCATTGTATCAAACAGTTGGAATTAGACTAGATTAATTTAGGTGTTGCTTGCAAATTCATAGGTTCAGTCATAAATTATGCCTTTACAATGAGCAGTAGACTATTATTAAAATAAGCATTTTTTTCTAAAAATATTTCACGAAAATAAATATTTTATTCCATTATCTACCAACTGATGACGTATAGTACAAAGTACAATAAATGTTGTGTTATCTGTTTGAACGAGAAATAGATACACCTGAAACGAAAGTATAAAGTGCGAACTGCGATTATGGTAAACATTATCTTGTTCCTAGCCTTCTCTCCATATCCGCATTCCGTTGAATTCTGCTGGTTCAGACGTTCTAATACATAACCGAGAGATCTCTTATTCCAATATACACTCAGATATATCACATAAATGAGGGCCATAATGTTGCGAGAAGCATGCGCGTATAGTCTAGGGTTACCCACTAAATAATATATTCATCTATAACAAATAGTATTATGAAATTCTCCCAAGTACGCTTTTTAATTTGTACGTTCTTCTGTCCATTCGATGAAGTATTGTAGTGTGTACTATTCATTATCATATGATTTTAAACAGTAGTAGCATTCCTGGATCTCTATGTTCCTGATTTTATTCAAGTACGATGTTAAGTGGCCATGTTTTGTTAGTGCATGTGTGACAAAAAAGTTTAGGCTTCCGTGTTTTCGATCAATCCATTATTTTTATATTTGGGATCAACTTGCTTGTCCAAACACCTTATCCGTGTCATTCCATAGAATTTACCAATTCCGCAGCAGTATTTCTCTACATGAAATTTTATTGTCTTTCGTACAATGCTGCTTTATCTTATTATGCAGCCAATTATGCAGCTTATTATGCAGCCAATAGTAGTGCGATTGGTGCTAGGAGTGTGTTTCCTGATATTACGTTAAAGCTTCCGTCGAGAGCAGCATTTAGTTTTATTTTGAGGGAGGTCTCTCATATTGCAGCTGCATCATGCAGGATAGATTCTACAACGATGTAGTATGGCCTCCTTTTGGTGGATGTTGGCCCAACTACTTTAGGCATCAGCCTTGACAGTGCTGCTGTTTTTCGGTTAGCGGTATCTGTTATAGCGTGGTGGTGCTTTTTGAATCGAAATCCTCGATCCAACGTGACTCCTAGGTATTGTATCTTTGAACACAATTTGATATCCATCGTGGTGGGTTGTACTTACTTTGCCTATGAGCATAATTGGTTTTCATATATCGGGTGCTATATGAAGCTTTGTACTTTTTTCTGTAAAAAACATTTTTTTCAATTGTTTCCGAAGAAAAATTATTTGGTCGAAATCATTTAACAGTTAAAATACAACCGCCAAATTTTTTTTTTAGTAAGTAAATCTTTCAAAAATCATTATAAATTATTCTTAAAAGTCCGTGGTAATAGTTTTAAATATTTTGATATAAGAGAATGAATTAATATTTATTTTGAAAACAAAATTTTTTTTTAATAATAAAATCTTTCAAAAATCCTTATAAATTATTCTTAAAAGCCCAAAAATTTCGTTAATATTTCCATTCATGGTAATAGTTTTAAATATTTTAATACAAGAAAATTAATTAATATTGCTTTTCAAAACTTAAAATTTTGCAGCATAATTTCCTTTTTGTAAAAATAATTTTTGTTTCAATTTGTGCCGAAAAAAAAATATCCAAAAATTTTTTTTTAATAATTAAATCTTTCAAAAATCATTATAAATTATTTTTAAAAGTGCAGAAACTTTGATATTTTCATTTGTGGCATAGTTTTAATAGTCTTAAATATTTTCATGTAATAAAATTAATTAATATTTCTTTTCGCAAATTCAATTTTTTCAGAATACTTGTTTTCTTTTTAGGTACTATATAAAGCTTTCTTCTAAGTTTTTATAATTTTTTTCGAAAAAAAAATGATTTGCCCAAAATCATTGAACTGTTATAAAAATCGCACAAATCGCAGAAGTCTGTTAAAAAATTTAATCTTTCAAAAATCATAATAAATTATTTTTAAAAACCAAAAGTGTTTTTAATATTTCCATTCATCAAAATGATTTTAAAATTTTGATAAAAAGATATGACTATGTTTGTTAAAAATTTTAGTTTTCAGCATAATTATTACTGTTTTGGAGGGTGCTATATAGATTTTTGTCTCTAAAAAACAAGTTTTTCGGAAAAAAATTATTTAACCAAAATCATTAAAGCGTTAAAAAGATTGCCATAAATTTTTCTAATTATTAAATAATAAAATTATTAAATGTTTCAAAAATCATTATAAATTATTGTTAAAAACTAGATTTTCTTTTTAATATTTCCATTCGTGAAAATAATTTTAAATATTTTGATATAAAATTATTTCTTTCAAAATTTAAAATTTTTCAGCATAATTGTTTCTATTTTCCGGGTGCTACATGATTTTTTCGGGTTTTTCTATTTAAATTAAAAAAAAATGATTTTTTTCAAAAAAAAATGATATGGTCCATACCATTAAACCAGCGGTCGGGGAACTTTTTTAATCATTCCCCAAAATATTTTAAAATATTTTTGTGTAAGTTGATATTACTACCATCTTTCATATTATTACCCCATGGCGAAGAGTTCATTTTTACCCCACAAAAGTTCATTTTTACCCCATTTGGGGTAATTTACCCCGGTTCCCCGACCGCTGGTCTAAGGTAATATTTGGAATTTCCTCGGACCCTTGATTTTGCACTCTAGTTATGTTGGTGTCCAAGCTCACTGCATTTTTATCGCTATATAGTGTCGCGCATGCCCATCGCGTAAATACTGGATTTAATAATCTATTCCAACTTGAGGATGACAGCTTATTATAAGCAAACTCGTGTCTCCACTTTGCAGATTTGATGACCCCTACAAATTCTTATATCGTGACCCAGATAGTTATACGATGTAACCGGCTGGATATTCTTTCCGTCCACAAGGAGTTTACAACTTGGAACTAGATCTATCATAAAATGCGTATTAGAGATGTTAGAGTGTTTTCATTAGAATGTTTTCTTGAATAGTATGGCTTTATTGTAATGTTCACACTAGATCAGTCCGCGTGGAAATTGGTTCCACTGTCCTTTATCGAGCATTCGGATCAAAGTTCCTTTGCACCTAATTTCCTTGAGATAATACTGATAGGTTAATTTTGGAAATGGTTTATTTGCAATCAAAATTATACGTATTTCAAATAATACTTATTGGCTTAAAAAAGTAGTTTCAAAACATAATATACAAATTATTAAAATTACTGAAAATTTCATATTCCAACGGATTGTAAAGTTAAAAATTTATTGAAAGGTAATACTTTTTATTATACTTAATATTAATAATTGCAGGTAGACTAAATGCTGTGATTATTAGATAACACAAAAAATAACATTAAAAACAATAAATTGAGATTCACAATCTTGGAACTAAATAATTTTATTTGTCTTTATATCAGTATATAGAAAGAAAGCCTCAAAATATTATATTTCATGTTTGCTACAGTTAGGATACGATTTTTTTTTTCAATTATGGAAGAAGAGCAAAATGAGCAACAATTTCTTTTTAATTAACTTTCAGCATCATTTTGAATTGGCTGTACCTGTTGGAGAATATTCCGGCCATCTATCTCTATGGTGCTGTTATTAGCTTGTTTTTCTGATTGGGCTAGAATGCTGCCTTTCTTAGAATTTTTAAGGTACCTGCACCTGTCTATCATCGACTTCAATTCTTTACGTAAAAGAGTGATCTATTTTATCGTCAACCAAGGGGAAGAGATTTGGTCTGATAGACGAAGAATTTTGATTTAGTAAGTAGTTTGTTTAATCCCGAATTTTTTTCTGTAGAACTATATAGAATCCTACAAAAAAGCTAATGCAAGCAATGGGCAATATGACGTAAAATACTGAGGGTTAATAATTAATTATGACTCAAGTTATTTCAAATTATTTTTATTAATTAATTGACAGTAGTTGCAGATCGTTCCTTGTAAAGCACACTCCCGCCCTCCCTGAAGTGTTCCAAAATCGCTCTAAAACGGTAACCGGTCCGTAGAGCGCATTTTTTTCAGTATTTTGGAACAGTTAATGTGTCTGACAGCTGTCAACTAAAAATCCACATCCACAACTACACATCCACAAAAATCCACAAATAAAAAGACATTTTCGGTTGTCCAAATTTGGGGGAAAAAAGTTACTAGATTTAACACTAGATGTACTTTTGCGCGAAATTTGAATTTTTCATCGCGAGATGACGCGCAAAAATTTTGAGTAGCTGTCAGTTTGTGTCTCACTAGCGCGAAATTTAACCGGACCGCGAAATTTAACCGGGCCGTAAGAAGTTACTAGATTTAACCTTAGATTTTTTTTGGTATTTTGGAACAGATCATTGAATTTGAATATCTGTCATTTGGAAAAAAGCAATATGGCGGACTAGCGCAATATTTAATTGATAACAAATAGATTTGGGGGAGAAGTTACTAACTAGATTTATCACTAAGCGCGAAATTTGAAATTTTGGTCGTCGTAGCGGTCATGAGATGACGCGCAAAAATCTAGAATAGCTGTCTTTTTAAAAAAAGCAATATGTCTGACTAGCACGAAATTTACACGGGGCGCGGCGGAGGCTTGCCTCAGTGTGCATTTTCTAAACTAGATTTTTTTTGAAAGAAGAAAAAGACACAGAGAGTGCATTGGGGAGTGCACTAGCTATCCTTGCTATCATTTTTTTTCACATTCATACTCATATCAGACTCCAAATAACTTGGCATCGCTGCTACTACTTCTATTTCCTTATACCTTACATTATATCGCGATCCTCTTATTTTCTCCCTTCTCTCCTGCATTTCCACATACATTTATTATTTAGATTACAAAAGTTTAGAAAAGAAATTGCTGTCAGCAATATAACATGTATTTGAATATTTTTCTTTCCGCATCGTATAAATTTTATTTTGCTATAAACAACAATTTAATACATAAAATCACATTTTATTGAATAAGCATTTTCGAAATGTTTTGACATTTTAACAATAACCAAATATGCTTAGCTTACAGTTATGTATATAATTCCTTAAATAAAATGATTACTATTGTTTTCAATACATTGAGTATATTGTATAGTACTCAAACGGTAAATTAAATTTTAGTTTTTAATTAAACTGAGTGCCTTATTCAATAAATTGAGGTATGTATTCAAATTATATTTATTTTTAATATTTGGGCTGAAAAAGTCTAAAGGTGTATTGTCCTTGATTTTCTAATATTTTAATTTTGAGCTGAAACGACTATTCCGATTTTTAGTGTTATATATATATTCTGATTTTGAGCTGGTAACGTCTTATATTTCCATTCTTCGGTTGAAAACGACTATGAAAGCTAAAGGTGCATATACTCTTATATTTTTTAATCTGAGCTGCTAGACGCATGCACATTTGTATTATGTTTTTGAATTTGAATATTTCGGCTGAAAACGTATTTGCATTTTTAATTTTTAAATGTGTACTGCTGACGTATGTGAAAACTAAACAGGTAACATTTGTACAAAAAAATTCATTTTCTGTCCAGAAAAAATTCACTTCCGTTGAAGAACTTCCGGTCGTACTTCCGGATCGTACTTCCGGTGTATAAATTAAATATCAAAAATACATCTTTTCTCAAATTATTTTCTACTCAGATATTTATTTGTGACCCGTTATATAGTACTCAGAGGTTCTTAGAAATTTGACACAATTTCATTCCAATGGAATTGCATCATTGGATATCCGGGCCAGATAGGACTTGTAGCAAATAATATCTTGTAGGTACAGAATATAACGTTCTAATTCAGTCCATTCCATTCCGTAAAAGATCTAGAAGCAGTTTTGCGGCAGACCATAGTCTGTTAACTAGTGCTTGTTCAGTTAAAATGATGTTATCCATTTGATAATTACTGTACTTTATACTAAACTTTCTTGTCGACGGCGATCATGGAGGCTCTTTTATGGATATACTACTAAATAATTCGAGAAATATTTTGGGTTTTCTTTTCTGACACCCAATAGAATTTAGCAGCCAAATAGAAAACTGCTAAATTCCATCCATTAAGGAACGGTAAAAAGTAAGTTATGACCATCTGCGGCTAATTTTACTGCACACTCAAAACCAGGAATTGCTAAACCCACTGATATTTGATAGTTTTCATCGATCGCAATATTGTACGTGGATGCGCCAAGCAGAACACATTTTTCTCGAATTGCTGATCTTTTTCAAAATCGGAAATCTGATTCTCTTTATCAGCATCGTCAGGGTTTTAAAATCTTTATAAAGTTCATAACATTCACGCTTTCTTGGATACATTGTCGCGATGTTTTTTACAAAAATTTTTTCAAAATGATACACACAGCATAAATGCTTGCTAACAACTGAATAGTCGAGTTATAATTTTAAACTTATATACTAGAAATAAAAAGCCAAAAAATATTTGTATGAACATTTATTGAAAAATTAATATAGTACTCACTAGGATATAATTTTGATACTTCTTCTTCTACATAGGAATTTAAAATGTCATGTATATATATTACGCATTAACTTTCACTGTTTTTGGCACTTTAAGTAAAGGTAAAGTACTACAACCAGTGATACCCTCAACTACCATAAAACCGTTCGGCCAGGTATCATGCTATATCTTCAAACAATTGTTTGGTACATTTTGACCGGGACGAACATACAATATCCTACGAGTACCATTACAATTATCTAGATGGTACTATAGGGAATATCTAATAGGGCATAGAGGTGTTTAATAACACCTCATATACAATCATAAAGGCAACAGTACGCAATGAGGGTTGTTCAGAACTGGCAATTGCGTACTTCAACACTATGCTGCAAAACCGGAAGGTAAATGCACGCATGGGTCAAGAGAATATTAAGACTAGAGCGACCAGGGGATGCCCCCAGTCCATTGTAGTTGATAACCTAAAAGTGGTGTAGACAAAATGGGTTGAGCATTAATCGCAACAAAGTGCCTGCTGTGCCATTCACGAGGAAAAGGAAATTAAATCTAGGGTCCATGGTCCTGAGCGGTACAGCGGTCACGATAATTTGGGAGGTCAAGTACTTGGGTCCACAAACTGACCTGGAACGCACATCTGCAGAAATTGAAACAATAGGTTTCTGGGGCCTTTTCGGTAGAACATGGGGTCTACAAACAATAATGATATATTGGGCCTATACAGCAATTCTAAAACCCATTAAAGGGTTTGGAGCTCTAGTATGTTGGCCTAAAGTAGAACATAAGCAGGCATAGAGCATACTTCAAAAACAGACCACGGCTATCGCTAGGACAAAAAGAATGAAACCTGGTAATTTCACAGGACATTTGAAAATCCTGAAAGAAGCGGGGGCGGCACCGATTGCAAATGGAATCACATGCCACTAAATTTCAAATTTGAACAACCATTTGTAGTTACCATTCATACAATGGATGTCGGGGAAACTAGACCTTCATGTGGTAAAGGTGCGTTGAAATGGTATACAGATGGTTCTAAGTTGAATAGTGGCAGAGCAGGGGCTGGAGTATATGGCCCTAAATGTAGTACAGTGATTTCATTG
Source organism: Adranes taylori (assembly GCA_009867245.2). NCBI lineage: Eukaryota > Metazoa > Arthropoda > Insecta > Coleoptera > Staphylinidae > Adranes > Adranes taylori. The sequence continues at coordinate 9,739 of WYDF02201556.1, read as the reverse complement.
GGTACACATACCTCTATCCTACAGGCTTACATCGTACCTATTGATAACTGTGCTCTAGAAATCATGAAAAAGTGCATTAAAGAGGCTAATATTTTTTCTGTATTTGATTTTGTACTAATTTTTTTACGCTAGTGAAACTTAAAGAAGATTCACCTTTTGAGGTAGCCAAACCCTTTTTCTGGAAGAAATAATAATTTGGATCACTGTACTTTGCAAATTTACGATTCTCTCAGTTTTTAATCATTTGTCAATTAATATTGAAGACATGCGACACTTGGAAATCACTTTTACGCAACTATAAAGTGTCTGGTTCCTATTTTTCGACATTTTTGCTCTAATAAATCAAACAAACGTGAATTTTAAAAGGTAATATAATGCTTAAAAAACTGTCAAAACCCAGTGATTTTTCATTCTAAATTTTTCTCTAAACCTACTTATAAAGTTGGTCTGTTGACAAAGTTGATCGAAAGTATGAACTGCGCCCTTTCTTAAATGTAATTCAGTGTTAATCCAAGTTTGTCGTTGTGTTCATTTATACCATCGTCATCGCCAAGAGTGGATATTAGAGTAACCATTTTGTTAGATTTTGGTGTGAACGAAACTGCACTCACATTCTTCGTAAACAAAAATATTTCGGGGTTGAAAGTACGATCTCAATATTTCACATCTGTAGATTCAGGAGGGAATTGAGGATTATTCTTTTTCATTGTTCCAATGAATGTAAATTTATATTTTTGCAGCAACGTTCAGCAAGCGGAATACTGGTAAACCAATTGTCGACTGAGATGTTTCTGTTTAAGCCACTTATTGCTTCTACTAATTTTTCGGTGAAGTAAATACCAGCGGATATTTCTTGAAGCTCTGTCCTTCGCCAGATACGGAATAGCTTCGACCATATATTTATTAACATAAAGAATTTTAGTCCGTACTTGTTAGGCTTCTTTGGCAGGTACATCTTGAATTTGAACCTACTACTGAATCTACTAATTGCTCGTTGACAGTCAAAGAGATAATTATTTCGTAATTATTTTTACAGATTTTGAACAGAATGTCCTAAATATCTGGTTTAGGTACAAGTATGTCCTCTTCTATGTTCTAGTCCCTTGTTTCACGACTGTCATATCTCAAACGTGAGTTTATATACTTGAATGTATTTTATCGGAAATGTTGCATGAAGTCTTTCTCCGCACAGTGCAGTATCAAAAAGTTTGGTTATTGCTAAGTCGTTCTTTTTGTAGATGCAGAAAGATCAAAATATCTAAAGAAATCATCTATCTAGTTCCTCAGCAAACAGTTTTTCTCCGTTTCCACGTTTGTATGCTCAAAAATTGTTTTCATAATCTCATCACTGTAATATGATTTGAAGCACTCTATTGCTTCAAAGGCTTTACTCGCCTTACCCTTTGCTTTGATTCTCTTATAGGCTTAGGCTTTGTATTTAAAGATGTCTGACAGTCTAGTTATTTCCTCAGTATCAAATGCTACTCTTTCAAAGTGAGAGGCTGCCGTCGATGATTCACTAGGTGCAATAGTTGTTTTTGTTATTTTTGAGATAACGAGTTTCGTTTACCGGAACGTTGTTGACTTACTTTCAGATAATTCTGGCTTATTTGTTCTGCAAGATGCTTGTCCTATTCAAGATCGAAAATGAGTAGGATGTTGTCAGGATCATTGTCACTGAAATCGCCATGCTCTGCAGCATCAAAGAAATCGTCATTTCCATCGTCTTGGCAAGCCTCAATCTCGGCTAATAACTCTTTCTCTTACTGACAATAGGTAGCTTCTATATGTAATGCAGAAATTGTTATGACGATTCCATTCCATTTACAAAAATAGAAAATAAAAAGTTACGAATTAAAAGCAATTCAATATTTGATATAAAATGTTTCCTGTGATTGTGACATGGTTTCTCTTATACTTCTCCATGGCTTTGGTGAAAATAGATGATTTTATACTGAAGTTTTAACTCAGATAGTGTATCTAGGTCATTGGCGGACACGTTAAAATAAATTATTGAAATTATCATGAAATTTTATATCGCAGAGGAATGTGTGTTATGAGGATATATGGTTTATGAGGATATATGGTTGTTTATTCGTTATTGCCGAAGTAGAAAAATGCAGCTGCCGTTGATGGAGCTCTTCTCGCGTTACACTGGTATTGGATTTCTACCACCTCTCTTCTCCCGTTGTGTGGATGGTTGCTTAGCCTCCTCCTTTGAAATTGACCTTATGGTTCTCCCATTAACGAAGAAGTTGTCAAAGAAGGCTAATGAATTATCGATATGACTGAATGAAAATAAGAAGTGAGTGAAGAGAGAACGAAACATTCGGAAGAAAATTAGTGAATGTAGTATATGTATATAGCTGACATTGATGTTTTAGAATTTTGTTACTGAACGTAGCTGAATTTAATTTAAATTTAAAAGAAATAAGCGTTTTCATTGGTGACGCTTACTATAGATGCCAACAGATTGAAAAGTGCGATTTCTCACGTCTAGAAGAAGAAGTTGGTTATCTAATGGAGGATGTAGCCAGTTACCGCATGCGATTTCTCACTTCAACAGTTACTAGCTTCTGACCCAAAATGCGCCTGAGGAAAGCTAGCTTGAACGGCTCCTTTTATGTAGATTTTCTGGGAAGTAGTTGCTTTTGGTGTGTTGTCGGAGCCGTTTGCGTTCGATAGCGTCTGCTGCAAAAAAAAGGAGAAGCCTGAAAGAAGCTTCTGCTACAAGATATTTAGGAAGGCTATACTTCGGATTAATCAAAACTTTCTTCCTGATACGTTAAGAAAATTAAGGATCAAAGTTGTATTGCCCTTATGACGATTATCTAAGAAGATGCGAGTGGTAGTAATTTCCAAACGGTTGTAGGTCACATAAGCGATGGTGATAGTAGTTTGATTCGGTCAAAATCTAGAAGCATTGCATAGAAAACGCCTTCTGTTCAAATGTGTGCATTTATCATCCAATCAGATTTGTTTAAAGCATATAGGGTGAAGAGCTTAACGACTTAGTTAAATAACGAAAAGTGGTGGAAATGACAGTTAAACAGTCATGATTTTTCCAGTAAAGAAACTCATCATCATAAGATAGCCGTCGCAAAGAAAACAATAAACATTGTAAAAATGACAAAAAAATAAGTGCGTGAATATAAATATAGTTATACAATGCATACATAAAAGACATTTTTATGGCTAGAGGTCTAACACAAAGCTCTGACGAGGCACATGACGCCTTCGTGCATAAGTCGGCTAACATTTCATGATGGCTTTTTATTTGTTTATATGTGTGTAATATTATTGCTGCGTTGTCGGTAACCTGCCTTCATCTTTTCCGCGAGATTTGGGTGTTTTAATTTAAATTTACATAAAAAGTATATCTACCAATTCATGTTTATTTAATCGATGTCCTTACATTGGATAATAGATTCCTTAGATTGTATATTATTATATTTATGTGGTGAATTTGATTAGTTAATTTATATATTTTATATTAGCCGATTATTTAGTATGTTAATTAATTAATTGATTAATTTACGTGAGATGAGATAATCCGGTAACAAGACGTCTCAGAGAAGGCAAGAGAATTACAACGTTCAACCAAACAACACGTCTATGAGACTTGAAAAACAATATTACGTTATGTCATACGATACGCCTCTGGGACGTACAAAATATTTGCGTCAGATTTACAGGATATGTCTATGAGACGCATTGAGTATCAAAACGAAAGCTTTTACTCACCTTACGTATGAAGCACAGCAACTACGCACACTGCTTTTGTAAGCTAATTAACTGACTGTATCATATCTAAGAGGACACGGAACTACAAAGATGATCGGCTAGAAAATATATGTCTTTCAGACTTAAACTGCACTGGAATTTCACTAAAGGATTTAATTAAAGTTTTCATTGCAAGGATAAATCAAATGTTATTTCGATAAAAGCTAACTTATATTTCTACTGACATCGTCGATGTTTGTTTACTGACGGAAAATAAACGGGTTTCTAATCCACAATTCGTTTTGAAGTTTTATCAAAACCTTTCTGGTGCTGAATAATTTCTGATACAAATGTCTTTTATTGCAACCCTTCCTCTACTGAAAACTATTCCTGTAAATACATTTAGTCGTCCTAAAGGTTTATTCCAAAAACAAAAGCACGCATATCGTCCTTAAGCTGAATAATGCGGATTAGTATCTTTGCTCCAGCTATATATCTGACGTCCAGACCGTGGGAGGTCTTTGATGTCCCCAAGCTTTTCAAACAACTTAATACGTAGATTTTCTATGCATTAGGTTGATTCAGAATACCAAGGTTGTTTCCCAACTATATTAGAGCACTCCATGCCATCAGCAAACATATATTCGTTCCAAATTCATTTCCACAAGTTTCTAATTTATTTCATGGATATAAAATTTAAAGCTTAGGTATTGCCAATTTCTAATGCATGTCTGGGGCGTTCAACAAAACGGATGACACTCATTATTGTAACACTGTTTATGTCTATTATATCTATTACTATTTAGGTATAGTTCTAAATAAATACGTCAAACCTAAATTAAAAAGGAACAATTTTAAAACAGTAAGTAATTTATAAGCTGCAAAATATAGTAACTCTCTTCTTTGCTACACATTAAATATATAATGTAACACTATAAAACAGAAAACGATCGAACAAACGCAAAGATAATTTGGCCACCCTTTCCATGTACATGTCCAGTGACAGATAAAATATGTAGACCGCTCTTTATACAAAACGAGCGCTCGAAACGCATAAAAAATGTTTTAACGACGCGATCTATTCATGGCACTCTTTCTTTCATTCGCCACGATTCACTTTAATTATTTATTAGGCTGCTTTGAAATTTTGTAACCGCTCTTTTATGAAGCATGCTTTATACTTAAATCTAGATGGTCACTCGGTGCATGTATATATGGTAATATAGGGAAATACGTTTTCAAACATATTTTTCAGATGCGGCCATATCACAAGATTTTTGTTTGACTATTAATAAGCTATTATATCTTCAATGGTTGGAACATTACATTGAACAGGAATTCGTTGAAATGGAATTCAATTACACTACTAATTACTTACGTTAGCGGTAATAATTATTTTCCGTGAAAATAATATGTATCTGGATTAAAGTAATACAATTAATCTAAACTTGAACGAAGAAGGCAACATTATTTAGCTTCTTCAATAATAATTATCCATACAGTCACTAGAATTTGCTTGATCCAAAATATGACGATTTCTAAAACACTTAGATAAAATATTCGTTTAAACCCAAATACAAGGTTTCATTTAAGAATGATTAAAGGTATTTATGACATAGAATAAAAGTAATCTACAATATTATAAAAAAAAATTTAAATTGATGGCCAATGATTTCATCACATTTTTTAATTCTTTTGGAAAAATTGATCCATTTTCTTATTAAAGACATATGAAGACAATTCGATCGGGAATCTAGCGCGTTCACATTGAGATTCTAAGCAGGCCAAAAAAATCCCTTCCTCGACCTATATAATGATCCTCTTTATTGGAGTTCGCTCTCTTGCACAACCAGCATAGCCCGTTGAATTGCTCCAAACTGTGCTTAACTCATCAAAAAGCATAGTTTGGCGAAATTGTACGAGTGATAACTGATACATTTCGGGATTTGGAAATCGCAGTGCTGCCAGCTGACAACTGACGTCTCTGTCATAAAGTTTGATATTCTTGATGGTATTTAACTCTCAATATTTTAACCTATGAGCGCTCAGTTACTTGAAAAATTCATCTCAGCCAAAAAATTGAATTAAATCGCAAAGACTTTGGTGCGTTTATATTCACAAGTTTCGACGTGGATTAACTAAATAACAGTGCTTCGATTAACTTAGTATGACTTAGTGAAGCACCCTAAAGGAAAAGTATATTCATTGATGGTTTACCGAATTCAATCGTGGACGTATTTTGCTCAACGACGAATTTCGTGAAAGTCCTTCCAAATCGACTGTTGCTCGGGCAAACATTGATGCTGTGCATGAACTAATTTTGCAAAATGAACATGTAGGCTATCATGAGATTGCGACATCTACAGACATTAGTGCGACATAATTCAGTCAATACTTCAAAACCATTTAACTATCAGGAAGATTTGTTTACGTTTGATTCCATTTAATTTGACAATCACTCAAAAAGACGCCCGTGTCAATAGGTCAAAAAAGACTTGTATCAATGTCAACGCCTAGGACATCATAGCAGGTCAGGAATGGTGTATCTAAGCGTATTAGCTTGAAAATAAACGGCAGTCGACTATGGGAAACTTTCAGTACGAGGAAAATCCTACAAATGTTGTTTGCACACGAAGTTCGAAGCAACTGGTTGCCTGTATTTTTTTTAACACTAGAATTGTAACTGTACAATGGTGCAACGTAGAACGGTTTATTGCAAACGGTACACAATCATTTGTTTGCCCGAAGTTTTCAGAGAATTAAAGAAAACTAATTACCGGAAACAGATCCTCCTCTATTACACATCGGCTCAAACAAGTGCATTTTGGGCACTCAAAACGTTAATGTAATGGGTTCTCCGCCGTTAAGTCCTAATTTGGAACCCAATGACTCTTGTTTATTCCTGCACGTCAAAAATAAATTGCGAGGTTAATGGTTTTTGACACCTGAAGGAGTGGCTGATGCGTTTATAACGCTTGTTTCGGAAGTATCTCAATTGGAGTGTAACAATGCTTCGAAAATTGATTTTAACAAAAGCACAAATGTACTTGTATTAACGGAGAATATTTTGTACAAAAATTAAGCAACCGTCATAAATTTGAATTATCATTCAAATTTGCAGATAATTCAAAGGGATCTATTGAACTATCTCTAAAAAATCCACACGAAACATTTGTCCTACATTTGTGCTAAAAGTTTGCCTCTATCATGTCTTGATTTTCAGTATACCAATTATAGTGACAATTTCTCCAATTGAAAACAATTCTATTTTGGTAACTGAACTAGGACTTATTGTAATTACTGCTGTCAGCATTTGGTACTTAACGGAGTATCACCAGCATTTCTTACTAAAGTATCATCCTCCTGCTCTACTATTTTTGGAAGTTTACATCTTGCTATAATGGAATTGTCGTTTATTGGGGACCTAAACACATAGATTGGGCGTCGTTTTCTAACAATTACCATATTACCTGTTTTTGCATTAAGAGAATTACAGAAATTATCATGTGGCACTTTATAACGAGAACGAACTACAATAGTGTATTACACCTCTATCAAAGATAATTTTGCAAAATATTGTAACGAAAAATATTGCACTGTATCTCACTTTCGACTAGCTGCTAAGGATATTCAAGATCAAGAAACATTCCTTATGTTAGCTACTTATAAATAGAAGTAAAACACTTTAAAGGCGAAGCATTTTCTAATAAATTATTTCTGTCATCTTATTCCTTAGTCATAAAGAATTAAGACTTATCTGTGCAAACCATAGAGTAAAGATCATTTCCTTCTCTCTGTCCGAATGATCTTTGCCATGTAAAACTTAATCCAAGTGAGGTTTAAGTTGACGCATGCTCAATAAGCATTGTCGCTGGTAGCAAGAAACAGCTGAATTAATATACGACATACTGAATTCAAGCCCTCTTCATTAGCGTAATGAGTAAGATAGAGACAGAGAAAACTTTAGCGGTAGTCAGGCTCTTTAGGTAGAGTATTTGAAAGCCCATTATAAATAGTGGGAGATTTACCGTCAGTTTCTCCGGCGAACTATCCATAAAACATGGACATACAACACGAGGAGCGTCAGTTAAATATCAATTTTAACAATCAAAATTCAAAGCAAAGATGCTGCTAGTTGTCCGCTTGAAAATAAATAATTCTAATATGTGAGTACAATTTATTTATTTTTAAAGTTGAAAATAATAATCCAACATTAGTACTCATTTATTTCCTGAATATGAAAACTCTTTAAAACATTCAAGTTTACCAATAACTTAATTCAAATAAATTCTCTTAAATTCTAATCCATGTTTAAATAAATGACGATTAAATAAGTTGTTCTGAAATGATGGGTCATTTTTAAGAAATTACGTTTACTGCTATTACTAATAATTGTCTAAATAACTCAGATGCTAATTTGTTGTTTTTATATTTATTCACAATTCAATTATAAGATTTCAAGATGGAAAATAAATATTTATATACTAGATTTCATGAAAGAAGATTTGTGTTGTATGATATTGTGAGTCATCTTATACCCATATAAATTTCACTTGAATATCTAAATAAATTTAAATGAATTCTGAAGTGTACTGAATTCGCCTGAACCGTCTTCGGGACTGACGTGACTGTATGCTAAACAAATGCCACCAGTTTCGCTAGTAGTATACACCATGGACGTGAAGTATTTCATTAAGAACTAACGCTACTGTATGCCACTGAGTAGCACTTGTTACACCAACAACATGTGTTCTTAGTTTAGACGGTGAAAGAAGATAGGTTCTGCAGCTGTGTATCGTTGCTTTAATTACTAACCCTACTGTATGCTAAACGAATGCCACCAGCTTCGCTAGTAGTATGCATGATGGTCGCGTAGCATTGCATTAAAGACTAACGCTATTGTATGCCAGTGACTATCACTAGTTACACCAACAACATGGCTCGTAGTAAACGGTGAGACAAGGTAAGTACTAGGGTTGCGTAGCGTTGCATTACGCACTAACGCTACTGTATGCCAAGTAACTACCACTAGCTTACTATGTACGCAGCGTCGCAATTTGAACTGTCGTGGCTGTTGTACTCGTTGTATACACTTTAGTATAATACGTAGGAAAGCGGATGTAGAGACACAACAAAGCTACACATATGCCTCTCATGTATACGGTCTATCATACGGTACAACGGAGAAAGCTAAGCAACACGTTTAATATAACTAATACAATGTAAGCTATATAATGTTGTTTACCAAACGTATACTTCGCTGCTGGTCGCTGATCGCTGGTTGCTGGTCGCTAGCCTGTAGGCCAACAGCCACGTGGAACTCTAGCTGCTTGCCACAGAACGTGTGAAAGTCGTCACACATCACGTTGTGACCCGCTATGCGTATTCATAGAAAAGAGTGTGTTCACGAGAGTTAAAACATAAATAAAATTATAATATTATTAACAAAATCTAATACCTGGGGAACAGGAGTTAAAAGATATAACATAGAATATATCTGTGCGTACCAGCAGCTGGGACAATTTATATTCATACACGCTTACATACGTTAACACAAAATGATAAGAATCATTTCTCTCTCTCCATCATATACGCCAGTATGTAGACCTCAAATATCTCTACTAAAATGATAGCGCACAATGGTTACAATTCAATATTATATTGGTTTACATTTATAAATCGATACGTAATTATTACAAAAGCTCACACGTTTTAAATAATCTTTAAATTTAAATACAACGGAAAAAAATATTTAATAATGCTTGTTAATATTTGTTATGCTAGTAATGCTATTTAATATTTGTTTATTACAGTAAATAACTTCCCCAATTAATTTACTTATCTTAATAAGTTGTTATGACATCTTTATTTCAAAGATCATCATCATCAAATAGCCCCTGATGTCCACTGCTGAACGTAGGCGTCTCGCATGTCCGTCAAAACGGTCCTGTTTTGCGCCACCTGTATCCAGTTCGTTACTGTTTTCTTGATGTCATCGGGCCATCTTGTTGGAGGC
>WYDF02201445.1:0-21516 GCA_009867245.2 Adranes taylori | reverse complement strand
CACTTTTCTCATTTTCAGCTCCATTTTGTCCCTTTACAATAATTTCTTTCTCATCTCTCCAAATCCATAATTGCTATTCTACCCAAGCTTTTTTATATCCAATATTCACTCTTTTATTAACATTTCTTATATTTATTGAAACCTCCATTTTCTTTCGCACAGATCTTTCTATTATTTATCTATCATCATCAATGAATATTCTACTTCCTTTCTATTATTTCCATCTTGCTAGCCCAATTGTCCAGTTTCACGAGGATAGGCCTGAATCTATTTGAACCCTCCCTTTTGCCCAATCGTTTCATATCCTTCACCTCTACCTTGTAATGCAGCTTATTGAATATGTCACTTTTCAATTACTCTTTTATTTCCTCCAATACTTCACCCACTCCGTGTATAACCACATTCAATTTTCTTTCAATTCATTGTCTTGATTTTGGGAGACAACGTTAATGAACCGTTCGTGTAGAATTGTATAGAATCCAGATTTATCTTAAAAAAAATATGCAGTTTCGTGAAATGTCGAGTTAAAGATTATTCTCGAAATACCTTATGAGGATGACATAAAAATGGCAATTAATAAACAAAATTATAGTACAATTAATGAAATAAATAAAATATAAATAGAAATTATCCAATTAATAAAAAATTGTACTAAATCACTTTATTGATAGAATATCATAATTTAATAATCCAATATTACCGCAGTTGACACGCTTTGCTCTAATATGCGTGAAATTTGTCAGCACATCTGTTTTATTAAATCCAACCCTCTTGTTTATTTCTCATTTCTATCCTGATTTTACTTGATATAGCTAAAGATTCAAATTTAGGGAGATGGATTATGATAAGGTCCATATTACATAATTTTTAAAACAAAAATGAACATTTCCAATTGTATTACTAAATGCAACGAATGTTTAAAATATTCCAGCCCATTGTTCCATTCCAGCCAATCAGACTTGATTTTTTTTTAATTATCAAGTTTCTTGCGTATTAGATAATTTGAATACTTAAACTATCTAAATTAAATTATATTTGGTATACATGTTCGATACGAGCCTTGTGATTCTTTAAATTCCGCAGGTTATTATATTTGTTAGAGGCTTTAACAAAAAATTAAAGAAGATATACAAAACCAAATATTAAAATAGAATAATACAAAACACGAAGCAGATAATTGTTTCGATTGTAATACTTTCCATAAATTTACAAAAAAAACTGCTCAAATACGAGTCCACATACCCTTAAATGCTATCAGATCACATCCAGGAGCAGTCAGTTGCTTATATATATATATATATATATATATATATATATATAATATATATTATATATGTGAAAAACGTCGTAAACACTATTATATATCACTTACTTTGTGACTCGAGTTTCGGACGTGGGTCCATTATCGAACTGACTGTTGTTATGGTAGAGTTCTGTCGTTTGCTACGCGTGTCTTGGGAGTTGTCCAGAGGTTCTCATTCTTGTGGGCAGCTGAAAAAGATTGTAGGTACTAATTAATTAAACAGCATTTAACGATTTAACAAAATTACGTCTATTGGTTTTCTACACATATAAACAAAGAAATCTATATGCACAATTAACTGTTAATTTAAATTAATGACGTAATAATGGCGGTTAAATAATTGCTAGTGATTCTTTCATAAACAAAACAATATTTAAGTGGTGCAAATAAAACAGTACAAAAGTATAATAATAAAACAAAATAAAAGCGGTGTATGTAAAGCAACTCAAATGTAGGGTGATAATATAAACAAAACAATAATAACGCAGAAAGTATGTACAAAAAGATAATAATACAACGGGATGACGAGAGTAAACGTAAATACATATAAGTAACTGAAAAGCTAAGAATCTTAGGAGTCTGCTACAGACATGTAACACCGCAATACGCACTACTGTTACTGCTGCTCAGTGACTACTACTGGCAGTGTTTCGCACTGTGTAGAGGTATACACCTCAGTAGAAGATACGGGAAAGTATTACAATGACGCGTAACACCGTAATGTGCACTGTAACACCGTAATGTGCATTGGTGTTACTGTTGTCGAGTGACTACAACTAACTGTGATGCGCACCAGCCAGAAGTATACACTCTAGTTATATAGGAGATAGGTTGATGGAAGTGTAGGAAGAGAAACAAAGCTTTCAAAATACAAGTGATAAACAGATAGTGTATGGTATATAAAATCACTCACCAAATGTATTACGTCATCGACCGTTGCTTTCTGTCACTCTATCTGCTGTACCGGCATTCTGCTGCACTATTTTTAGTTCTATATAAAATCGTTCACCAAATGTGTTATTATCTCGGAAACTGTTGTTGGCTATCGCTCTGCCAATTGTCTCGGCTTGGCTGCCTTGATCGGTCGCTCTGCTGATGCATGGCTTTCTTCGAGTTCTCAAAAGTAGGATCTCGATATTTATAGACGGGCGACATCACTTAACTATTGCTCTCTTATACGGGTCATGTGTAGCCAGGTACACAACATTTGTTACTCGATACGGTTTCCCCCACACAATCCTGTGTAGATCTCGGTATGTGTTGTGTTCCACCCTATGTGGAACACAACACACTATTCCTCTTTCGACAGTACTCCACACGTTACAACAGAATGTAGTCAGTGTACGTAGTAGCAGTAGCAGCGACGAGCCAAGCATATCATTTTGATCCAGATGCGGTTCCCACAAAAGGCAGTGAAGTGAGTATACGCCGCTCGCATATAAACGAAAACCTTCGTACATATTATACATAGACAGCGTACATAGGTAACGAGTGTAACATAGTGTAACATAGAGGTAACGAGTGTACATAGGTAACATAATAACTCCAATTACAGTTTATATACATAACTCGGCAAGCCAATGCATAAATTAATTCTTATCGGACGCTGTTGAATCAATACTTCTATATACCTATATCATATACGGAAGCGTACATACATACACAACGCTTAGCGCGTTCATACCTCACACCGACAGTGAAGCAAGCAACAGTTTATCTTTCTCTCTCTCTCTGCTGCATGTAATTAGATAGTCGTTCAAATTGATTCCCTATTCTCATACGTGTGGTGAACGATATGTTTATTCATAACAATAATATCAGTATAGCAGAATGCGTCATATTAACTTACAGCAGCAGCAGAAATCATATTGGTTTATCTATTTAACAGAAAATACGTTTTATCCACCAGTGACAGCAATAATAATATTTGTTTATACATTTAATCCTTTAGATACGATTGACTAATATTTTATATTTATATATTAATTGATTTAATAGCTATTTAATTTATGTCTCGTAACATGCATGGTTACAAATGTATTAGGTTCCAAATTGGAACCAATACACTTGGAAATATATACCGCGATAAAAAAACATCTTTAAGGAACGACACATCACTAAAAATACTAAAACAAACAACATAGACAGATGAAATATGTATTTATTACGTTTTGAATGTTATATCTATTATTATTTTATAATTATTTCTATACATGTTTCTATTTAATAAAATTTTTAGTTTTATTCCAAATTTAATCACGATTCATACTTATATATTCTGTAATAGTGTCAGATTCACTAAACGATATAACGGTAACAAATGCAATAACTAAAAAAGAGCTAGAATTAAAATATTAGTTTTTGACTAAACATATCGCAAAAGTTTTATCATTTTAAATCAGCCGTATTTATAATTAGTCCTGTTATTACTAACATTATAATGTAAGAGCTGAATTTATCTCGTTTTCTATTTGTTCATAGAGAAACAAATTAGTTTTATCAACAAAAGAGGAATCAGATGAAAAGGTTTCATCAGATTGCGAAGAACAAATTAGATGTAGCAGGTAAGCATTACATTTTATATTTATTCAAGCTATTTAGTGTGATATTTGTTCCCAATACACAAAATCTCTTTTATATGTATAAATACCTATTTATACGCAGAGTTAAATTTCGTTGTTAGTTTGCTTCAAAATGTTTTGACATTTAAACAATAATAAAATATGCTTAGCTAACAATTTCTTTGCCTATTTTTCTTCCAAAAGTTTTGTTTTACATTTTTACAATAACAAAATATGCTTAGCATGCAATTTTGTTATAATGAAAGCGAACACTTAGCCGGTGTTTACAAATTTATTGGGCGTGTCAATTTACATAACCTCAAACGCAACGCCCAGATATGCTCTGTCGCGAACGTTGCAACTTATACGATAATAATAATAATAAATAATATTAATCCGTTAAGTGGACTATAAAGATTTATTTTTGGTTTTAATTTATAATCTTTAGTAACGTTCGCCAGAACTGTTGGTTACTTTAGACTAAAAATAAAATAAAATTTTAATGGTTTTTGAATGATAAAATTTGAATTTCAAAAAAGATAATTTATAGATCTTAAACAGACAAATTATTTTACCGTCGATTGTAATAAGAAAAGTCCAGAATTGAATAAAATTTTATGAGTTAAAAATCCATTAATATCAACATATGAAACTCACTGTTAAAAATAAAATTAATTATTAAAAAGTAAATATAAACAGTAAATGGTTATTAAAATATAAAAGTAATGTTAGATTTTATAAAAGTGTTTTAATTTTTCAATGCTATTCTATTTAATTATTTTTGAATACTTCAATTTATTACTGAAAGTAAGTTTGATATGTTGATGTAAATGGATTTTTAACTCATAAACTTTTATTCAATTTATATCCTGCCTCCTTCGGGTCACAACAGTTACCCTCACTGAAAGTTGTTATTCGGCAGCTAGGTCTGGATTCCGAAGGACGTCCGGATAATACGCTCCAGCGCGTTTGTAAATGAGGCGTCCGCTCGAATTATACTGGGCACTTGTACCTAAATCTCTAAAAAAATATAGGGCGTAGCGCACACTAAAAATCACAAGTAACATAGAACAATGACCACCACTTTATTAAAATATTTCAATAATAACAGCATATAAATCAATAGAGTATGAAATCGGTAATAACAATTGTATTACTAACTATATAAGAAATTAATATGAATTATAAATCAGGAAACTTTTAATCAAGTAGAATATATAAAATAAATATTGAATATGAAATCAGTAAATTTTATATTACTAACTATAAGTGCAATCAATCTAAAATTTTAGCAATCTCAAATTCATATACTTAAATACAATCTATAAAATTATACCGACTACCGAAGTAAAATACTACTATACAATTATAGCTACCCGATTTAAAATAAAGGGTAAGCCTCCACAACTGAATTAGTCTTCTAATATGATTGCCAAACTCTAAAGAATTTTATGCACTATTTACAGCAATATTCTAAGTACTTGGCTTTACAATCCTCCGTTTAGTTCAAAATTAAGTATTATTTCGAATCTATAAGCAGTAGCATTTAATATCCAGGATAACTCTTTATTGTATGCAGTATTTCTAACATGCAGGTCAGATAACATCTTACAGAAACACGTTAAAAGAGTGGTGGTTACACAACACATAAGAAATTGGAAGCTTCCATGGGCTTTAAAACATTAAATTCTCCTCTAATAATATAATCGACTATGACGAAGCTGATCTAGTTGCTTATTTTTCTAATTAAACTGGTTTACTAAATTATGGGATAAATGTCACGGTTTTACCATTATCAAAATCATAACATTACTTTCAATTAGTATGTAATATAAGCAGGAATACACGGACAAAATGATGAAACAAATTTTTATTATATTTATATTATGTATATTAATTTATAAAAACATATATAACATTTTAATTTACACTTTTTCAATCTGATCCCAAGCTGAGTGTTTCATAACTTTTTGGTGCCAATTTAATTTCTATGGATATGAGAGTGATCAAATATCTCATGAATAGTTTTAGTAAAAAAAAACCGGTGCTTATCCCGGAAGCTCAGATGTATACAAAATTGGGTAGCAATTTCACTAAAATCATAAGCTTGGGTGATCAATATCTGACTTTTACAGTTAGCTATTGCTCATCTTCGCGTTCTGGTACCTGACCTGATGTTGGCATAACTTTTATTAGTTTACTATTTATTACAGTATGATGGTATCTGAACGAACCACACATCCAAATATTTCGAATCATGTTTCCCCATCGACAACAATCAGCATCGAAGTCACCACACCCTCTTCACGAAAGAATGCAAAACTTCATCATGCGCCTGGTGCAACAAGCATGCGTTTGACGCGATCGTTCCGTACTTTGCATTACTCATTCACAGGCAGCGATGGAACACCACAGCGCACCGCTTCACTCTACGCACCGAATAATCATAAAATGGATTTCGTAAACTCGATGTCAGGTGGTAGTGACTCAGCAACGCGTGTTTCGAGTTTTCGGCGTGAAACAAAAACAACTCAAACGTTGAGTGTAGTTGTTGGAGGTTTCATAGCATGCTGGCTACCATTTTTCATTTACTACCTCCTAACGCCATTTTTACCATCGAGTACAAGTACTGCGGTTATTATGGCTTATTTAACATGGTTGGGATGGATTAATTCAGCAATAAATCCATTCATATACGCTTTCTACTCTCCAGATTTTCGAATAGCATTCTGGAGATTAACGCTTAAACATTTCAGTAAAAATCAAAGACTCAATCATGGCTTACAGCACAAGTAAAAATGTAGTCAAAATTAATTAATCGAAATAAAGTCAATATTTTGTTTAGACGTCATGAAAAGAAAAATAGACGTTGTTAGAAGTCAGTTTTGAAGCCCGCCGAACTCTACTCGCTCATTTTTATAACAATGTCTATGAATCGCGTCCGGCTTTAATTCTTGTATTCCCTCTAAAGTACAAAATGAAAAATGCGAACATTAAACATAAATAAGAGGAGGCCTATCTATGTAAACTGCAACTATGTAGCTACGTATTTGTCTGCATATCTGTGGTCTGTGGACAGGTGACAAATGAAACCAGTACAAGTATTGAGGTATGAATGGATGAAGGGCCCCAATTTGAAAAGAATACCCTAACCAAAAAATGAAGTAGATTTAAATTCACCTTCATTACGATATCTTATGGTAAAGCCAGACGCCATGTTAAATAGTACAAAAACAAAGAATAAAAAATGCTTGACTTGACTTTAAGGCACGTTTTTATACATTATTATATATCCAGATCATTTTCCTTGTCTTAATCATTTTCCAAAAATTACATTCCAAATAATTTTAATAAAACAAAATTAGTCTTATTTTCTAAAGGTTAATTGCAGTTCGTGTCTACAAAGCCAGTCTATCCAATTCAAATATGTGGCCAGAAACTATTGTGGCTTTCCAAAAGGAGTCTTATCCTGCCAATTAAAATACATGTCTTGTCCGTACAATGTCATACATGCCAGTACAATGTCGAACGTGTTTTTAATCTTTTTAGTGTCTACGAGGGTGGTTAGACGAAAATCTAGCTTAAGTAAGAAAATGCACGATTTTTGTTTTTTTTTATCATTTATTTTTCATCATAGTCCCCTTTTAAGGCAATACACTTTTTAAGACGACTTTTCAACTTCTTCATCCTTTCCAAAACGCAATTTTGCTCGGGCTCTTCAAAATAGTGGGAAGACTCGGTCATCACTTCATCGTTTGTTGCAAAACGGCGTCCTCCGAGTCATTTTTGGGTCTGGGAACAGGAGGAAGTCGCAAGTAGACTTTTCCCGTCTTTGGTCAATCGATTCGTAGCTTCATTAGTTCAATTTTGCCTGTACGACGGTGGCTCTCTGAGTGAGTGCGTTGCCAAGACGGAAGATAACGTTTTTGCGACCCAAACCAAGGCGTTTTTTCCTTAATTCGGCGTCGAAACGGTCCAATAACGATGCGTAGTAATTACTAGTTATGGTTTTACCCTTTGCCAAGTACACAATAAGAATAATGCCTTTCGCATTAATAGGTATCACCTTACTGGCCGATGGGTTGTCTTTGCCTTCTTCGGTGGCCCTTCGC
This sequence comes from Adranes taylori, assembly GCA_009867245.2. Taxonomy (NCBI): domain Eukaryota; kingdom Metazoa; phylum Arthropoda; class Insecta; order Coleoptera; family Staphylinidae; genus Adranes; species Adranes taylori. The sequence goes on along the minus strand of WYDF02201445.1, from coordinate 13,540 downwards.
CGCTTTTTCTCCACTGCTTTGATCGTTCCTTCGTCTATTGCGTATAGTAATGGACCCACTCAGTGACGTATCGACAAAATACCAGTTAGGCTTTGATTTCTGCATTGTTTTTCCCTTTCGCGAAGGAACTTAATCACTGAACGATATTCGACTTTTCCCATTTTTCACAAAACACAAAAGTTGCTTGCTTGCAACGGCTGTAAAAATCAAACTAACTGTTCGTTTTGTTTCAAATTTTGATAGACATCATTTGATAGTGCTAGAATTTTGATAGTGTTAGATAGCAGATGTCAAAACCAGCATGGCGTTCGTTGTCACGTGACGAAGGCTAGATTTATGTCAAATCACCCTCATATATCAGCAATTCTAATTTTTCTGAATATTAAGCGCAATGCGGTAAACCTAAATGTTTAAAGCAACCTTAGAAATACGTTATCAAAATACTTCTTCATTTACTTCTTCGTATTTTCGCTTACTATAATGTTCTTACTGGATTCCATGAATTCGCTTTGCTTCTGTCTTGCCTTCTTGTCATTTTCCTAGAATTTCTTGGGATGATTCTAGTTGCTGACTTAGTTTGGTCTACATTTATCTTCCCTCTCGTCCTGAGGCATTTGTGGTTATCCGTTGTCCTTTGACTCGTGTGTGGCGAGCGTACATTTAAGCTTCCAACTGTTTTCTCTTCCCTAAACACAGACTGCTGAGTTCCTCTTTTTACTTTTCTTTCTTTCTTATTTTTACCATCCACTTGGATTTTTACACATCGTTCTCCACATCTATACGTCTGCGATTAGGTGTCCGTGTAGTTCTGGTGTGTATATGATTGTTTGTCATGTAGAGTTGTGTGTCCATGTAGTGTTCGTGCCTTCTGTTATTTGTTGGCTCTCAATATTTGAGTGCTATCTCGTTCTTTCTACTATCGATTCTGCCTACCTGTGGCCTTGGCAGAGCTCCCAGCCCACGTCTGCTACGTCAAAGGCGCGTTTTTCCGCCGGTTGATAGGGCAGTTTTACCAATAAATTGAACGGGTTTTGAATTCCTGTCCTACCAGACAATCTGGGTATGAGTTAATCCGCTTTTAAGCTGTATCCTGAGGTGGCTCCCCGGCAGTTCATGAGTTACCAGTCCCATTAGTTATTACGACTCTACTGTCCAGTTTTTGTCAAGGTATCTTCGATGACCATACCGGCGACGCACCTATTCCGTCGCAGCGTTTCCAAAAATTAAAGATCTTCATAGGTTTTATGTATAGGTGCACCACAGGATCGTGTGGTCTGCATTATCTTCTTCCAGTCGGCAGTGTTCGCATTGTGTGGGTGATCCAATTTTCCGATGCCATGCAGATATTTAGAGAACACTCCTTGGCCTGTTAGCAATTGCGTCATGTGGAAGTTAATAATCCATGTTTCCTTTCTGTCAATGTTGCTATATTCGGAATGAGTCCCGCCGGTCCACTGGTCCTTGGTGCTCTTCTGCCATTGTGATTGTCACTATTGGATGGTATCGCTGCGTGCTTCGTTTCTGATATGTTTTACATGTCTCAGTCTGCACCAGGTACATCCTCTTACGGTCTATCTCGACTAAGTCAACTGTCCGTATTCAGGCAAGCACGTGCATGCATTTGAGACCGTTCTGTACGCGGATGTCACAGCTAGAAGCCCTCTACGCTGCGCTCTGTCCATTAGCTCTGCCAGATTTTTCTTATGACTAATGTCCTCTGCCCATATTGGAGCACCGTACAGTGCAATTAATGCCAGCACGCTGTGTAGAACTTCGCGTCTCGCACTTTTAGGACCTCCTACTTGGGAAATTAATCTTGCTATCTGCTTAGCAACAACGGCATGCTGCTGATTTTCTAATATGCAGCGCAATGCTTAGGCATCTATCCAGAACGATTTCTAGGGTTGCACAGTTCGTCTATTCGATACTGTGCAACCCTATTGACATGTTAACCGTTGCAATCTTTCTGCTAACCTGTTAGCATTATGGCGTTGGATTTGTGCTCTGCCAGCTTAAATCCTCTATCAGTCATAGCACTGATTACTTTATGAAGAGCCACAGTCAGCTTGGTGTCTAAAGCTGCCTCATTTTTTTGCAACGCCTATCAAGGCCGTGTTATCTACGAATCTGATTATGGTCACATCTATCAGTAGATCCAGCTCCAGAATGCCGTCGTACAAATGTTCCTCAGACGGAGCCCTGCTGTACCCCACACGTGACTGATTTTTCTTATATCCCATTGCATGTCTCATTCTGGATCTCTCTGTCGGTCAGATATGCTCACATATTACTCTGGATGTATAGAGGCAAATTTTTTTCGTCTGTAACATCGATAATCTTAGGCCACTATGCGCTGTTGAAAGCATTCATGATGTCTAATGTAACGAAGGCGCATAGTTCTCTTGTTCTCCACGTGCCACGATTGGCTTTCTCAGCTACATCGTTCACTACTTCCAAGACGTCAATTGTGCCCCTCGTTTTCCATCACTTACGCCTTCTGTTCTAATGAGCACAATCTTGGATTCTATTAAGAAGTCGTACAACTTTCCAATGGTATTGAGTAAATTAACACAGGGGTCTGTACGCCGTTAGGTCGTTCTTAGGTCGTCCTTCTTTTCTTATGAGTATAAAGGTGGCCCATTTGCACGTTGTTGGAAATATTCTTTCTCTCAGTTGTTTATTGAATACTTTTGTAGTATTTCTGCTCTTTCGATTGCCAGAATCTGAATTATCAGGCCAGTTACTCGGTCCGGCCCTGGTGTTTTACCTTTGCTCATTTGATTGCCCGCCGTTTTTTATTTCGTTAACTGAGAGTGATAGGACCTCCACTTCTGCACACTAGCCTTCCGGGATGCCAGCTGCTACTGGCTCTTCAGCCGGAAACAATTTGATTATAAGTTCATCTGTTCATTTTATTGCCTACAATTTCGTACCCAAGACCCCACCGATCCTTTTCAACTTAGCACTGTAGTTTGTTCCAGCTTTGTTCTAGCGTACCTTTGTTTTTTGTGATGAGGTCTTTAAGCCTTTTCTTAGCCTCACGTGCTTCCTCTTTTTGCTTGTGGCAGCTCCCTGGCCCGTTTCTTTCTAGCGCTCTCTGGTAAACCCTTCTATTATTCATACTACGCGCCCTAGCCTCTTCAATCTCGACGCTCCACCAGTACTGTGAGGGCCTGTTGTCTATTCGTCGCTGCGGCATAGATACCTTGCATGCCCTTCCAATGGCCGCTTCGAAGGCTTTTACGCTAGTTATCCATTGTCCTCGTCTTGTAGTTGCATGCTAGCATCGAATTGTCGTAGTGATATTTCCTTGTTGAACTTTCTTACAGCCCATCCTTGGAACGTATTCCCCTTGTTTTGCTGTTCGTTTACCATTCCTATTGTATACTTTATGTAGCGGTGGTCGCTTATGGTTTCTAATTCAAGTACCTTCCAATAGTTAATGGCTTGGATCGTACTATCACTTATCAGTGTTACATCTATGTAAGATTTCAGTGGTCGTCTTTGTAAAGTAGGTTCCGTTCCGGAGTTCACCACAACTAGATTGTAGGCACCCATGATGTCTTCAATCATATGTCCTCTTTTGTAAGTTGAATCGGAGCCCCAGGCCACGGACTTAACATTTAGATCTCCACCTACAACCACTCTACCATTAGCGCTCTTTATTGTTTTCTGGTTTACTCACGTAGGCCTTACGTACTCTCTTAGAGCAGTTGGGCGATATGTAGCAGCTTGTATAGCAGCTTATGCAACTATAAACTATCCCACTTGTCCATCACCTCAAGTCACCCTATAAACATCATACCTTACATATCAAGACTTAACACGTAATGAATACCCGCGTAGTTAACGCTATAATGCTCTGCTCCTGATCCATCAAAATGCAACACGTAATATATAAGCTAGTACCTGCAATGTTAATATTTAATATTTAATTTTATTCAATATTTGACTGTACTTAGTGAATCACGTGTATGCAAATATTTATTTACAATATTTAATTGCAAATATTTATTTTCATTTCTAAAAAAACAATCAATGGCAGATTTCGTAGAGAAGATTAAAATTACAGTTTGGACCCGTCACTGACAATAGCATTTATCAAGCTGCAATAGTTTCAACTTAAAAATATAATAAAATGTAAATATTTGACCCTATAAATTTCCGTATCTAGTATTATTAAGTCATTGTAAGTATTTGTACATTTAATCTAGATGACTATGATGAAAGATTAATATATTAATAGGCTATATCGAGCTACCTATTTAAGTTGAACAATTCATTCTGTAGTGTTTTAAAGAAAAAATGGCGATCCATAATTATAAAGTTACAGAAAGTGTAAGTAAAAAAATTTTTTATTGCTCTAAAAAGGCCCAATATATTTAATCAGGTAAACTGTTTGCAGTTGTAAATTAGGTGTAGTCGCATTGTACAACACCTATAAGCACGCTAGGATTACGGAATCTCACAATGTTTTAGATCGAATCGGTAGGTAAAGTTGTGCTTACGCTGTAGTATTCACGTTACGTTTTGCGATGTTGCTACATTGTCCCTTTAGTTATTAATAGGCAGATAATATAAATTAAATAATTACTGTATAATTAATTCATATACTTTATTCACAACATATTTTGATACTTAATGAAATAAATGATTAATAATGCAATGTATATTTTGTCTGATATTTTCACGTCAATCTAGAGCTTTACTATTGATTTAAATTTTTGAAAATATTTGATATATTTGTGACGCTTAACGTACTTTAAAATCCTTCTATTTATAATATTACTCTATTCATACCTCTTTTACTCATTTTATATTATAATCACTTCTTTTTTACACTATCTGAAATAGTTTAATTTACAAAGAGGAAAACAATAGGTATAAGATATAAATCATTATACACAAATAAAATATTCATAAATATACTATTAAATAGTTAAATATTCTTAACCAGATGTGAGCAATAAAAGCATTCCTCAAGAGTTTGCTTTACATTGACTCTTCTAGTGCCTATCATCCAATGATTGTAATTAATTATATAGTTAATATCCGGTTAAATTTATATATCTTTCTTGCACTATATGGCAACGTTGTATAAATATTTCAAACAATTTCAAACTGCAACGCAGACCACGTATTAGTAGCGCGCTCATTGGATTCCTACAATACGACAATTCCTACACACAGTCAATTTATATTTCTTTCTTGTACTTATAGATACTTTGCAATAAAAAGAATACTATTAATTTATAGAAGGATTACGACAACAGAAACAATTTTACGGTTATATTATAATCACTCTTCTGATACAAATTTCATTGCGAACAATAGCTCACATGCATGTATTTATAATGTATCTCTATTGTAAGTCTTCGAAGATATAAAATCCCTATGTGGAGATATTACAGAAACTAAATTGATTTTAATAATAAATGGATTGCTAATTCCGCAACATTTTCCGTGATGCGAAGACGCAGAGCTATAAACTATAATTATACTTGCAAATAGTGATCAAATGGTGAACACACTCTTGGAATGTGTTTCCGTGTTTCATTTTTTTAAAAATTATTTATACATGCTTCAACAACCTTCAAAGTTATTACAAGCGTAGAATTTATTTCACGTATTTTATGCGTTGTGTGGCTTTTTAGTTCAATCTTGAATTTCAGGACATCTTTGATGTTTTTTAACATTTCTGGTAACCGGTTATATAAGTTCAATCCTTGCGTGAATATCATTATTTTTTCCCCAGTTCTGTTTCTCGGTCTCTTCGTCAGCTAGTGTTCTTTTTTTCTTGTGTCATGTTGATGCACATCGATACTACTCACCATTTTCTGTTCCTTGTGCATTATTCCCAGCTTGGTTTTGTGAATCACTTTTATTGTTTCGTATTTTCTTAATTCCTCTATGTGTAATATTTCTGTATTGCTACGGACATCTAATGTGTCCCGACTCATGTTGCATATATTTTTCATTATTTTGTTTTGTTTTCTTTGCAGTGCGTTTAGTTTTGATTTATGTCTCAGTGCCCAGTATATGTTCATATATGAGAGTCTGCTTCTTAATACGCGTTTTGTGTGTTCATTGTGTCTTAGGCTTCGCTTGAGATATATGTTCCGAGTTCTCCTATTAGGTCGTTTATATTGTGGCGGCCCGAAATTTATAGCCAGATGAAGAAGAATTTTGAAGTTTAGTTTTTCATGACATAATGTTGATTATTGTAATTATCATTTTACGTTGTTTAAAAATGAGTTTTACGTTCAATAAAACATATTTATAAAAATCCTCTTCGTCTATCATAATATGTTCTTTCCAGTTCAATTCATTATCTATTTTTAGTCCTAGTACTTTACCTATTTCACTTTGTTGATTGTCATTTTATATTTTCATGCTATTATGTAGTTTCGTTTTCTTCTCGGCGTTATTAAGATGAATTTTGTCTTCGTTTATTGTTAATTTCTTTTATTTATTATTCTATACTGTTGACTTCTACTGAGATATGAGTTCATCAGTTCCCCTACTTTTCTAGGTAGTCCTATGGCTTTCTGTTTCCCCCCATTGCTTCTAAAGTCTATTAAAATCCCTGTGACACATTAATTTTTATCCATTCTTTCAGTATGTTTCGGTATGTAGTTTATTAGGTTGATATTTGCTGCTATGCTTCGTTTTTTTGTATGCATGTGGGTTTGTTGAGAGTATGTTTAAGTTGCTTACGTGTGCTTGTATTCTGTTTAGGATAACCTTTTCAAATATTCTACTTACTGATAGATTTGCTATTGGTATATATTTTTTGTTAGTTTCTTATTTCCAGTTTTGTACATGGGTGTAATTTTAGCTATTTTTGATTCATCAGGAAATACTCCTCTTTTCATTACTTTATTTATTAGCCTTGTTATGATTAGTGTTAAATCTGTTGAGTTCTGTTGAATCTGTCTTCATTAATGTTGGTATTATTCTGTCATATCCAGGAGCAGCATTTTTCTTTGGATCTTTCATGATTTTTCCAATTACCTGCTCTTTCATGAATCTTAAATACATTGATCCTGTTGCGTCATGACGTTTTATGTTACTATTAAGATAAGGTCCTGTATTTGGTGCCTTTAGAGTTTTGGATACATTTGCTTAGTTCGTTTAAAATGGTTGCTATTTTGATTTAATCGGTTTCTACTGTTTTATTTTCTGAATATTATATTTCCTATATGTTTCGCTTTCTTTCAGTGTGTCTGTTTTGAATTTTATTGATGACTTGCCAGATTTTCTTCTTATGTCATTCAGCCGATTTTATTCTCTATTCGTAGTATGCTTGTTTGGACTTCCTTATTTCGGTTTTTATGTTATTTTTTGTTCTCTTGTTTGAGTTTCTGTTTGAAGTAGTGTTGCTTCTATTTTGTAGTATTTGCAGATATATTTTGTTCCTTTGATATATGTATGTGTTTGATCATCCATCCTTCGTGCGAGTTTTTTTGTGTATTTTTGCGTTGTTCTGGTCGTGTATTCTTCTAACTTTGTTATAATAATATTTTGTGGCGATTTGAATCTGTTCCGTCTCTAGTCTTTTCCTTATGCTTGATTGTAATCCATTATAGTCAATCCTGTTGATTGTCCATTATAGTCATTTTTATATTCTGTGAGCTGATCGGAGTATCAATGAGTTGAATTTTTGTTTGCTTTAATTTTCACTTGGTTGCTATGTGATCTTTTATTGATCCCGTTCGTGTAGTTTTTCCTATTCTAGTAAAGCTTTGAGGATTTACCTTATTCAATACTTTGTAGTTATTGCTCTTTAGTATTGATAGATATTCTCTTGTGTTTTTTTTTCATTCTTTTTTATTAGATTTATGTTAAGGTCTCCAACTATTACATTATTCTTCGTGTTGATCACGTTCTTTTCAAAGAGCTCCATGAAGATTTCTGCATTTTGATCTGGTCTGCGATACATTATGGTTATGTTCGTATTTATTTACGAAATATAGATTTTTAGATATGATTTCGATTGTATGATTAATGTTTTCTTTTGTATCAAATTTTATTTCATTCTTAATGTAGATGCTGAGACCGCCTCCAGATTTGCAATCACTACAACAATGTGCTGCTTTAAAATTTTTAAGATTATAAGACTATGATATTACTCTTTAATCATGTTTCTGTAAGTATAATTATTTCTGGGTTTTATGTATTAGTTTTAGTTCATCAAATTTCTTCATTATGTTGCTAATGTTCAGATAAGGATAAATAAGTTTTGTTTTTCGGTTACTTGACTTGATTTGGTTGATTTGTTTTGTATTATTAATGGTTTTAAGTTGTTCCCGTTGATATTCTGTACTTATTTCCATTATTTTTGAGTCATCGTTTTTGCAAAGTAATACTTTTCCAATAGAAAACCACGCATGCTGTAGTTTTTGTCTTTTATTAGTTCCCTTGTCAGTTTAGCGATGAGTTGGTTATTTTTGTCATGACATTATGTCCAGTACGTTGTGCGAGTTTAATCCCACTGATTCTGCTTTTATTTGCTTTATGGCTTTTTTTGCTTCCACGATTTTTGTTTTGTTTCCAGTTACTTGAAGCATACTTCCACAGATTTTGTGTAATTTCTTTCTTTTCCAAATGTATAGTATTCCACAATGTCTTCCTTTTCTATTTTGACTTTATATTCTTTACTTATTTTTACAATAGGGCCTTTCAAGTTGTCAGGGTTTCTGTTCAAGGGCTGATTTTAGGTCACTTATTATTATATTGAGATAAATTAAACAAAATAGTATTCCAAAAAATTCCATTTTAATTCAATCGCAACTTATTATATCATTTTCAAATTTTCTTTGTTAAATGTCGTTGATTTTGAGCAGATAGATTTTTTCGTTGATTTTGTATTCTACGTCATTCTTTAATAACTTTTCATGTTGATTTTGAGTTACGTATTTGTATGAATACGGGAAAACTATTATTATGGATAGAGTTAATCATTGTATCTGCAAAAACATTAGAATGAATTTTTCTAAAAAAAATTATCTATAGTAAAGTATCATAAATATTTTAATATTACAAAAATCTAATCTGTAAATATTGATTGAGTCATAATCTGTAAATATTAATTGTATAGCATGATATATGGAACTTTTATAAACAAATGTATATAGGAATGTAAATTTATCAGAATTTATTTACAATTCAAAGAAACTCATCCTCCAATGGTTTTATAATTATAAGAAGTAAATATGTTTGAATTTATTTATACGTTATTTCTTTTCTAAATAAGCTTAAGATATTTGTATAGAATACCGTTTTTCTTGTTATAATAAAATTTGAAGATTATAAATTATTGATTTATTATAGTTTTAAGAACACCATACACAATAACATATCATCGACGTTAAAAAGTATGTCGCCGCATTTATTATCATAAACGTGAGTTTATTTATTTCTGCTGTGACAGACTCTCGCTCGCAACGCTGTTAATGTAGTCAAGCGATGCCACAAATGGCGCGCAAACTAGATTACACTAGAATAGAAATAAATCTTGGGCTCCAGGTCAATTTAAAGTGGGAACACATAGGAACTGCTGTTTATTCCACGGCCCCAGTAGACTCTCTGGGGGAACAGGCAACTAAGTATATAAGTAGTCCAGAAATTCATGTTCTTATGGGCAGTAGAAAAAATTGCTGCAAAATGCTAATTAAATGAGACAGCATTAACAAGTTACAATATAGGTCTATTGATGTTCATAAACAACACAAATGACTATAAAAAGAAAGAAATATAAATACAAATGTCAAAACTTAAAATCGCATCAATGGCCGTTAGCAAATATACAATAGCATTATTAAATAATTCAATACAAATGAGTACAAAGCATTAACTATTACTAACGTGTTACTGCTACTGATCGACTACAACCACCCCCACCGATAGTAAGTATTTGACGAATCAAATGCTAACAGGGCTTCTAGTGATTTCTAAACCAGCATTAATTAAAGCGACAGATAATTGGGCCTGATCATCAAAACAATATCTAACCTAGAAATATTATTTATTTGTATTTTACATAAACAGACTAATCCGGCCTCACGTAGGCCGGATTCCACTACAACTGTACAGCAAACAGGTTGGTGGGGAGGTATAAAGAGAGAAAAAAGCTATTTAATGCACATGCAACTAATAAAGGAGTATACGCTACCTAAAATCACTTGCAAAACGCGCATTCTCTGGGGAACGCTGGTCATTGCTTTGGCTTGGCTACTCGCTGTCGCTGGCCGTTGCTGCTGGTTGTCTATTAATTTAATAAATTCACTGCTATTTATACGCCCAAAGCCAGCGATCAAAATTCCACTCTGTGTCATGGCATTCGCTTAGCCATTACACATAATTCTTTTCTCGTGCAGTTTTCACACATTGCCTTGTGGGCAGCCAGCCACACAGCGACAACGACGAGCGAGCACACTTATTAATCATTATATCGGACGCTGCTAGTATATTTCATATTAAACTGCGTTGACAAAATTCCTATTACCAATACGTACAAAATAAACAATACTCCAGGATTTAAATGTATGTACATACCACACTGCTAGCGTACACGCCACATGTATGACAGACAGCGCGTTTAGCATTTTCAGATACGGATTGCCCGCGTATTCTTATTGTTTTTATTATTATGAAGCCCCATACGTTTTGTTACAATGCGTTCATTCATTTGCACATTTATATTTTTTATATAATAATTTTTTTAGAATAATTTTACAATTAGCCAGCCATTCACATTCGAGTTAACTCATTGATTATTTCTGCACATTTTGGGAACCAGTATCGCACAAATCAGCCGTTAATGGACGCGAAATACAGATGCCCAGATTTATTTTCATTTGAACCGATTCATTCGTGTAACAATTTATTCCTGAATAGTGATAATTGTATGTAACGTATCAACGAGGGCTTTCTTTTTACGTTGATGTTGAACTACCACGTCACACATGTAACATAGTGTAAGCATTAGGTAAGTGCGTAAGTTTTTCTTGTTCTTTGAAGAAAAAAAAAACCAGACAATTGCTAGAACAAACATTCAATGAATCGCTTCCTTTCACGAGAAGGATACGCAGATAGAAAACATACAGGAAACGAATTAGCAGTATATATCACATCAAACCATACTTAATGCTCAATATGTCGGTTCTACTTCTCCTCGCCCTTTGGAGGCTTCACAAATAAAAAAAGTTAAGCTAGAAACACACGACGCACACGCCCGCGCACACACACACACACACATACACACAACCTCACACACACGCACAGTGTGCCAACGATGCAGAAAAAATCAGACAGGAGGTAGCACACGTACGCAGGCAATCGAAATTACTGGAAAAACATTAACAAAGATGAAAATTAGCTCTCAAGCAACAAAGAGACAACAACGAAATAGTGGTGATACTACCTGCTGACAAAGGGAACGCAACAGTAATCATGAATACTTAAGACTACGAACAAAAACTAAATGACTTACTTGAAGATGACATTTACGTGAAAATAAGTACGGACCCTACCACATGGGGGGCATGTGGTAGGGTCCTACCACATACATAGAAAAAACTACAAAAAAGAAACTTAAAGCTTCACCTATTGACGCTGAAACAGTCAAACAACTAATTCCACGCGAGAAATCATGCCCGAAATTTTATGGATTACAGAATCTACAAAGAAAATACTCCTCTCAGACCCATCGACACTTGTTTTGATTCTCCGACACACCGGCGTTCAAAATATTTGGCCAAACATATTCAACCTCTAATTGAATCTTCTGAGTCATATATAAAAAACAGTCAGCACTTTTTAGAGATCCTCAAAGAACATATACTATAACCAACTGACATAATAGTTAGCTTCGATGTCGTATCCCCGGTTACTAACATCTCCCCGTAAATGAAACATTCGACATACTAAGAATTAAACATCAAGTTCCTACGCACACTTTTGATTTAATCAACCACTGCACTAACAATGTCTACTTCATACATAGAGGACGACGCTACAAACAGAAATTTGGAGCACCAATGGGTTCGCCTCTTTCAAGTGGTACTGCCAACATTTTTATGGTAGACTTTGAAACAAGAACTTTGGACAAGATTCCTCTAAATCCCAAATTATGGTTGGGCTATGTTGACGACACATTTGTGATATTGCCACATGGAAGTCAAGAACTACAGAAATTCCTCGATGCGCTTAATGCTGAGTATCCAAAAATCCAATTCACCATGGAAGTATAGAACGACCATCAACTACCTTTTTTAGATGTACTAGTTTCAAAGGAACCTAACGGTTCTTTTGCACACACAGTTTATAGAAGGAAAACGCATACAAACCTCCACCTACACGCTAATTCACACCACCATCCAGGACAGAAGAATTCCACAATAAAACTTTAATTCATTGATCAAGATTACTTACTTACAAGTGTATTTGTTATAAGGATATCCGGAAACTATTAAATGAATTTTTATGGGAGAAGAGTTCGTTAACCAAAACTTTGATTGTTGTTATTTTATATTATGTGAAAACCTACCGATTGTGATATACAGCATTTGTAAATTTCGTATTGATAAAGGTGAGGCACTTTAAAGGAATAAATAATAGTAATTATAATAGTTTAGATTTCTTTAAATTTATAAATTGTCATTTATTATTATCAAACCATATTTGATATGCCATCATTAAATTTATAAATTGTTATTTATTTTTATCAAACCATATTTGAAATAGCATTATTAAATTTGTACATAATCATTTATTTCTTGAATTTATTAATAAATCGGTTTCACAAAATTTATTCTTTTAATTTGAATCATTCCTTCCATTTTAAATAAGATTTTTCCTTTTATTCATCGTGGAATGGAAATCACTGTGTGAATGGAGTCCAAGTATTATTTTACATGTGAGGATTAATTTGGAATGGACATCTAATGAACCACGACCTGCCAGGGCAATACCACGCCATACAAGCGATCGTCTATAACGCGAAGTCGTTATAGGGTGAATGTGCATTTCTGGCATAGATGATTGTACCCTTTTTGTATTACTTTATGAGGCCAACACTCTGTGAAGTACACAAACTTCGGCTCGCTAGTCAATTGGAAAATCATTTTATATGAATTATAGCGTACTTATGATTGTATGCATATATAAGAAGTAATTATAGAAGAGAAAATCTAATAGAGTAGTAATTCATCCAAACAATGAGGAATTATAACAAATTAGGGACTTAGACAATTAAAGTTCGCCTATTTGTGCAATTACCACCCGTATATCATCTCTAGTACTAACTTTACGCGCTACACACGATATTTAAAATAAGAATATCTGTAGATGGTATCACTCTTTATTTTAAAATATAACTCTATGGCCGTTTGCCAAAAGCAGATAAGTCCACTTTTTGTAATTTTCATTTTTTTTTTCTACACTCGTGGTATATTATTGTATAACTTATTGTGTAGTGGTATATTATTGTATTTTATGGTAGTATAAAATACAAACTCACTAGGATGGACATATCAGC
>WYDF02201334.1:0-21520 GCA_009867245.2 Adranes taylori | reverse complement strand
ATAAATATTCATTTTTCACAAAGTTATTATTAAATGTATTTAGTATAGCAATTAACAATATGTTAGATAAAATAAAGCTACCACATTTTTCTTAACGTAAGATTTATCTGAGCGTGTAATTGCATAAATAGTAATTATCAGCTGCTTAAATCTTAAAAGAAAACTTGATGTCCGTTTTATGATTACTTAAGAACCCATATCAGGTCTTATAGATTACGATACTGAACTGCTAAATTAATTTACAGTTGTTTGGTGAAAGTGGCGTGGGTGTGTAAAGTCTTGTTCATACCTATACAATCTCGATTCGAATAGTTATCGTATTAAAGCCAAATACAATTGAAACTTATATCAATAAGTAATTTAAAAAAGCATTTATAACCATCCCTTAATTACCTCAATGGTTATCTAACAAATAAAAGTTTCAGATATATGAAAATTACACATAGAAATTCTTCTTGTTCGTATATAATTCTTTGGGCTTGGAAATTAGTGCTTTTGCCCATTATTATACGTTACCGAAAACAAATTCAAAACCCGCCGATACCACAAGGTCCGAACTCGTCTCGGATCAATTAATATATATTTCTGGGCTCTGGCCAAAGTCCCGACGCAAATCGTTGAAGTCTTTTAACTTCCGACATAATCGGACGTACATCATAGGAGAATAAAATTGAACATAATAGTAGTAATATAAAATTGAAGGAAAATAATTTGTCCAGAGTATATAGAGTATTGACTAGTCTTATATCCTAATGTAAAGATTGATCGGAAATGCTTTAAAATTATTATAGATATTATAAAAATCCTTATAAATATTCTTTAGAAGTATATAGGTATATAAATATTGCCTAGTTATTGGATTAACTTTGAAGTCAGAAAACTGCTGGAAAGAAACAAGAGGCGAATTAGATTTAATCTTAAAGGAGTCAAAAATAATACCTTCTATGGAGGCACAAAAATCCGTTTTGAAACAAGGTAGAATAGTGTTACTTATTATACAACAAAACAAAAGTAACATATATCCATTGCAGTTTAGAAGAGAAGGCATCGATCTGTTGTTCCTAATATAAACAGATGTAAAAGTATTATAAAAATCAGTAATATTACAGAGCACTAGAGAAGTTTAGTGGACTAAAAAGCTATGTACTTTCTACCTAAGAATTGAGTTCTATGGGCAATTGTTCACCCGATTCTGCTATAAGAGCATTAGTAGAAGAAGACTTCATAGCTCCTAAACAGATTCGAATGGCTTGATATTGAATTTTCTCGATTTCATACAATCTACTTTTGCTAACATCTGTATAAATCATAGAACCATGGTCAATCCGAGATCGAATAAATGAACGATAAAATAATTAGGATCTCTGACCCACCAGATTGAAGTTAAAGCTTTGGAAATATTGAGAGCCTTATTACATTCAAGAGAGACGTATTCAATATAATATTTGAAAAGGAGCTTACGATCAAATACGATACCTCGAAATTTGAAATGTTCAACTCTAGGAAGAGAAATATTTTTAAGTGATATAGAAATTACAGGAGGAAGTTTTTGTAACTCAAATTCCACAATGGCTGCATTTTTTCCTGAAGTATATAAACAAATATCGTTTGCATGCAAAAGAATCTTGGCCAGAGGTGAGATAAGTCTATCTAAATGACAGGTACATATACAGGTTATATAATAACGGGCTAATTACTGACCCCTGAGATAAACCCAACCAACTAATCCTTCCAGATTCTACTCCCTTAATAAAAATGGATTTATTAGAAAATGTATACATACATCACATAATATCTTCGGAATGACAGAATCGTAAGTACCCAAAATGTCTAAATAAATACACGAACTGATTTCTTTCCTACAAAATCCAGTCGTTATATCCGAGTACGATAAAGATATACTATCCATAGTTCTATGTCCCTTCCTAAAACCAAATTGTTCCATAGGAAGAATGCAATGTTTTTCAATCCACCATTCAAGGTGACGCTTAATGAGACATTCAAAAAAAAAATATCATGCATGAGGATAAAACGATTCGACAAAAACTATCCAACTTCAATGGATCCTTTCCAGGTTTCAAAATAGAAACAACCAAAAACTCAATCTAAAAAACGGGAATGGATTGGGTATCAAGTATAGTGTTAAAAATGCGAAGTAATGTATATTTAAGATGTAGCGGCAAATAGAGAATCATGGAGTAAGAGATTTTGTCCATCTCCACTCCAGACTCTTGTACAGAGGACAAGATATTGTGCAATTCATTTATACTAAATTCCTTGGCAAACATATTCTCTTTGACCTGCATATTTAACTTAGGGTTTATGGATATGGAACATATGTAGGAGCCAGTTTGGAAATAAAATCATGACCTCGATCAGGGGCACGGAAAGGTCTTTGGGAGGATGAACTATGGCTTTAAACTTATGAATAGTTTTCCACACTTCAAAAATAGGTGTCTCCCGATTTATGTTATTACAAAACGACATAAAGGAAGAATGTTTTTTCAGCTATACACTTCTTCATAGAAAGGAAATTAATCACAGATGGACCATTTATGTAAGTGGAAATAGAGAATTTTCAATTCAGCAGCATCCCACCAAACACATGTTTTAGATCTGCGATAAGGTTTAACCAAAGGGATAAATCAAACAGCAATTTCGTTCATACTTGCAACAAGCTCCGAATAACACATATTGTCGGACTTCAGTCCAGGGAAAGAGGAGTAGCTCTTCCTATGCGCATTTTTAAAGTTTCTTTTGATGGTAGAAGAATAAGATAAAGAGTTTGGAGAGTTATCATTGATAGTCGAAAATACAGATATGTCACAATTGGAAGATGATCACTACCCATAGAATCATCTAAAACCTTCCAAGAAAAAGAGAGAGATAAATCGCTAAACGCCAAAGTCCAAGAAGAAATACGTGTAGGTGTCCCATAGTTAAGGAGAACTAGATAATTTTCATGAATAAAAGTAAATATAGTGCGACCATAAAAATTAGAAGATGAACCTCCCCATAAAGGATTATTCACATTACCAGACAAACAACTTCATACAATGTCAGGAATAGATATATTAGTATTTATAATATTGACAGAATATTTATTCTTAATAAGCGACATTAAACTACCCCTTCTAATACCAGGCATGTTTGCTCTAATAATTTGGTAAGCCGCAATATGGTAATTCATATTAGGATATAACTACGATTCACAAATTAAACAAATATCAGGATTATAGCATTGAATCAAATTTCTAAAATCTGGTGGATTAGAAGAAATGCATCTAGTGTTCCACTGTATAATAGACAATTTATTTTCCGGCACCGTTAAAATTATTAAGGTTAAAAGACGCGCCATTGATAGGAGAATAGGTAAACTTTACAAAAAAAAAACATTATTCGAAATATCTTCAGTAGATGCGTTAGGAAATTGTTTAAGGAAAAAGGAAATGAAGGAATTAGTGTCACGTAATAAATCCTTCTGTCCAAAATTATCTCACTACCCTCAAAAAGGATATTAGAACTCTTGAACGGTCCGTTGACATGAAACCTGGAGGAGGCAGATTTTTGAGGCGAAAATAATAAGGTTCATTATCGTGATAAAATTGTACTCGCTGGTTGTTATCAGATATATTTGTATTCTTAGTGCTTGGCATCATAAAACGAAACATTATGTAAAACCATTATATTTTTACTTTCGACTTTCCTCTTATATTCTGAACAGACGCGATCTACAGATTTGACGCCCTTTTCGATTGATGAATGATCTTTCATATGCCCATATTACGACACTGTATGCAGCTGCATAGGAATGCACACTAACATTAGACGGATTTTTGTTTCCAGAAAAGGTCACCACTATAGATGAAACCGGAACATTAGTAAGCTCATCATTAACTACATCTCTTCTCGGAAAGCGTTTCACTTCAAGAATCTGCGTCTCAAGAAACTCCAGGCATCTTTTATTATGAAATATTTCCTCCATGGAGATACCATTAGGTATATGTTTCACTATTACCTTACACGAAACGAGATGGGGAAGAATAAATATCGCGCTTTCGTTTCTTTCTGCAAAATCAGAATTTAGAAATTTATTAGTCAGAAATTTATTTACAATTTCCTAATATTTTCATAATTTTTTTTCTTCCTCAATTAACAGTTTACCCAAGTTATTGGATGAACATAGCCCAGATTTAAAAATTTACCCTACAAGTAAACCGCAAAAGGAGCACTTTGTGTCGAAGAATAATTTAAAATTTCTTTTTTTATTTCCATGATTTTTTGTTTTGTTTAAACAATCTATGGTCTCATTCCTTTCTTCTTTTCTCGACATTGTTTGAGGAGAAGATCACCTCTATGTCAATAATAGAATTAGGAACATCATTATTTGAAGACTCCGACTCAGAATTAGTGGATAAGTTTATCGAGGGAACCCTTTTTTGACCAGCGAAGTGACATAGCCCCTGAAGTTAGTGACATACAAAGAAATCAATTAAAACTTATGAAAAATATTCCCAGAGATGTTAATTAAATAAAAAGCTCTTAACTCACGTGCCGTTAAAGTAGACAGCAAAACAAACTATTAAACCGTTTTCATATACGCATATCCGATCAATTTGGATATCAAGTTCCCTATATAGAAGATGGTGATAGAGAATGTGAAACAAAAACTTACTGAACGGTTTGCATATTGTTAACTTAAAGAAATATTCTGTCAGTTTAATGACAGTTTGTCAGTTTTATAATTCTTTTAGTAAAAAATAAAAAAAAACGGAATTTATATTCTAACAATAACAGATAGATAGATATGTCTCAATCATCGAAAAAGATAGTACATGAAGATGTCACAAGACCATTATCTTTAGTGATGGCACAAAATGAAGAAAAGAATATGTCTTTTGACATATTTTCTCGACGCTCACTTCAATATAAGCCACAAGATATCATATCAGACATTAATATATCTCAACAACCTGGAGCCGGTGCTACAATTCCTAAAAAGTACGGTAAGCCAAGTGCTAAACAAGATACTAAAATGTATTCATTTGCATCACCCGATCGAGCCACTAAACGTGTGATCGCACCATATGTGAACCTTGTGCGCAGAGGTCAAGAGGTGCGATTGCGTAGCACAGCTGATAAATTTACGTTCTTTCTAACAAAACGGGTGAGTGTTTTAACAAAAAAACTCATAGATTTTCTTGCTGATAGTAAATCATTATCCGAGCTGATGTACGAAACAAATGAGGTACTTCGAAAAGTAATTGGAGCATCGGGCTCGCGTCTCTATCTAGTTGATCCATCACGCGGGGAAATATATCAATATCAGAAGAATGTTTCAAATTCTCGACTTAGAGTTGCGTATCGAATAGATGAGGAAAAAAATATAGCAGCTTACGCAGCAAGCAAGAAGGAGTTCATTCTTTGCGACGATATACTTAGAGATAATAGATTTCCTGATTCTATTAATTATAAAGATATTGCACAAAGCGTACTATGCGTTCCAATCGTTACCAAAAGTAACACTTGTCATGCAGTAATGGAGTTTTTTCGCGAAGTAGGTATGTCAACATTTACTAAGGAAAATGTCAAAATAGTCCTTATGCTAGCAGCATGGATGGCAGCAGCAATTAATCAAAATATTGATGGAGTTGCGCTACACAAAAAGCAAGAAATCAATGATTATTTATTGGAATTGGTAAAGGCATACTTTGGCAAAAAACTAACTTTGGAAAAAATGATTATTGAGCTAATTGGCTATGCAAAGTCGAAACTACAAGCAGAAAAAAGTATATTTTACATAATGGAGAAATACCATGATGAATTGTTTGCAGATGTATATGAAGAAGGTATTACAGTGGGAGAAACTGTACTAATTAAGAAAAGTGTAAGAATGCGTTTCGGGAAGAAAAAAAATGTAGCAGCATTAGCAGCACAAACGATGTCGTTACAAAACGTGAAAGACCTATATAATGATTCGAGATTTCAACGCGAAACAGAGGGCAATGTAATTAATCGTACAGAATTATGTGCACCAATAATAGGTTATAATGGATTACTTGGTGTTGTATCAGTAATCAATAAAAGTGATGGCACTTTTTTTACCGATCTAGATGAAGGGCTTATCACAGACATCGCTGTTTATTCAGCAATGGCACTACATCATGCAATACAAATAGAAATCAACACTAATGCCGAACATAGAATAGCAAACTTACGAAAGCTTCTCGTATATCATATGAAGCCTTGTAGTCACGACGTGGCATGTTATAGTATTCCAGAAGAAATGCCATCAAATATATTTAGCTTTGATTATTATATTCTGCCAGACGAAGTATCACTAATGCCTCAATTATATTATATGATGGTTGGTGATTTAATAGGATATGAATATATTAATGTGACAGATATCAAAATATTTAGTCTCATGATGCAAAAATGCTACAGGAATAATCCTTATCATAATTTTCTTCACGCTTTTATGGTAACGCATTGCATGTGGAATATATTAAAAAGAAATGAAGTAGTGTTTTCATTGATTGAGAAGCAAGCACTATTAACATCAACATTAGGTCATGACGTGGATCATGGAGGTTTCACCAATAATTTTTTAGTTGTTACAAAAAATCTTTTATCCCATTTATATAACACGTCAATTTTAGAACATCACCATTATTATATGACAATGCTTATTTTATCCGATCTATCAGTGTATACTAATATCAACGAAAATAATTTCCAGGAATTTTCTGATTTAATTAAACATTACATTTTATCAACAGATTTAAGTCTGTATTTCAAGAATCGTGCCACTATAATCCCTATATTAAACGAAGAAAGATTTAATTGGGATATACCGCTACATCGTGAACTTGGTACTTCTATAATGATGACGGTATCAGATCTTTCTGGGCTTTCGAAGCCATTTAGTATTGCTAAAAAATGTTCGGATAATTTATATCGGGAATTTTATAATCAAGGAGATATTGAAAAGAATTCAGGCATGATTCCACTATCGATGATGGATAGAGATCAACAATATTTAGTACCTGATGATCAAGCGCATTTTATCACACTTATTATGATACCAGTATGTGACGTACTGCGACATATATTACCAAATACCGCTCCAATGTTTGACGCAGCACAATTGCTCCGAGATACATGGAAACAAATTATTGAAACGCGTGGAGTTAAATTATGGAGGCAAACGGATTCTATAGTTTATTAATAATTCACAAAACATTTTCAACTTACTCTTTACAAAATGTTTTACCTCTAATTATATACATAGTTATATATTTTTTACAATGTAATTAAAGACACTGTCAGTAATGATTTAATTGTATATTATACATTTAAATCAAACATTTAAATTAAACATTTATATCAAACATTATATAAATATGTACCGCCAAATTTGAGCCACTTTTTCATGTTTTCACTTACATATTCGTCAATAAAAAAATATAATAAATGGACTTTCAACGTCCAAATTGAGTTTTAACCAATTAACAAAGTAGCAGCAAGTAAATTGTACTTGTTTTAAAACAAATTTCTCCTTTTTTAAACTTTTTTACTATTTTTAAAATTTTGGAACAAAGTAACCCCTGCTCGGGGCTTCTTTGAACCACTCACTTATTTTTATGGAAATTGAATACAATTCACAAATTGAACTATTGTAACCCCTTGCTCAGGAATCTGCTAATGAAATGACACTGCAAGTTAGCAAAAACTGCAAATCTCAGGAACGTTGAAGTGTCCTCGTTTCATTAGCTTCGGAGGGTTGATTTTGTATTTAATGTCAGCCCACTCGTAAACAAGAACATCCCTTTTGTTGGGCCACTTCCAGGACTTTTTGGTTTTGCTCATACAATCTACTGTAGGACAACTCTTCTCCATTGGGCAGTTTTGTTACCAAACCCAGATAGTGATTACCTCTTCATACATTACAACGACAAAGTCACATTTTTCTAAGTTACGCTTTAGTGATTCTGGGTAGTGTTTCTTTGATAGGCTCAGTAGTAGCAACGTCTTCATCGAAATCTTCAGATTCACTTCCGGTTAGAGAAAAGTGCAAGCCATCATCAGAAGCAATGTTATCATGAAGACTATAAGAACAAGAGTTTTCTGATTCACTTGCTGGTTTTTGCTTTTTATGTCGGCCCCCTTTTTTCGGCTAAAGCGTAGATGTTGATGCGCCTTCAGAGTACATTTCATTTGCGCTTGACTCTGAAACAACTTTGTACAAAGACTTTTTCCAGCTGAAAGATCCAATTTATTACGTTTCATAGTAGGCCTACTTTTTGTCACTTCCTGCCTTTTTTCTGCAAGGTTTTGCATGAAACTCTCTCCTATTAGTCTTTTCATAGAGCTGCTTAAGTTATGCTGAGGCAAGCACTCCAGTATTTGGGTTCTGTCAAAATGTATGATACCTGTTGTTTTCGAATCCAGATATTATGATTCTCTTTTTCTCTACATACCAGCTGTTTTAGCAGTTTACGAAATTGACCCTTGGGTCAGCTTGTCATTGACTTATTTTTTTCCTTCCACAAAGTCAATATCTTACGCCATTCTCTTTTCATACGGCCGTAGTAGATCACATCCAACAGTTGGGTGAGGTGAGTAGAGTTTGGTGTCTGACAAATAAATCTTAAATTGTTTTCCTCGCAAGCTTTTAAAACTTCTAAGCTGATATGGGAACTTAACTTATCACCTATCGCAACCTTGATATCAGGCAGCTTTTCAACTGAGGAAGTAAGGTGATTATAAACCAATATTCGAACATCCCCATGTCGAACCAGCCAATTTTTGTCCTGTTGTATCTGCAACCCGCAGGGCCACCTTCGGTCCATGTCGACCACAGGTACTCGAAGTCGTAAACCACATAGGGTGATATCATCCATTATCAAGCCCGAGATTTTGTATTGTTCAGAAACCTGGACTATTAGAAAAAAGAGCAGAACCTAATGTACGCCTGGGAGAGGAAAGTCTTTCGCAAAATTTTTGGTACTAGGCACGAGATCAATAAGTGAAACCAACAAGGGACTGGAGATCTTCTATTAATTATGTCAGACATAAAGGCAAGAAGACTACGTTGGCTCGATCACGTCCAGAGAATGAGAGATTGAGAGGCAAAAAGTTCTTAACTCAAGATCTGTAGGAAGAAGATCCGTGGGCCGCCCTAAACTTGGATGGTTGGTGACTAGGAGTCTGAAACTGGAGACAGTAGGCGACCCGAAGAAACGCATGGCGAAAATATGTAGTAGATAGTGCCTGGGTTCTTAATGGACTGTAACGCCACCAAAGTAAAAGTAAGCTAAGACGAGTTACATGAATTGAATCCACTGCTCATGCTACATTTGATTAGATGTGCAGCCTGAACATGCCATATAATATCTTCGGAAATGCTTGGCCTATCTTAAGCCACAGAATTACCAAATGTTGCGGTAACAAAATACCTACGATTTAAATGACCTAATGTTACCTGACTCGAACTAATCAACTTGCAAATTGGTACATAGCTTTCCAAACTAGACAATGTAAACATTTTGTTTTCATTCTTCCGTTAATAGCAAAAACCGTATAATCCAAATGTGTACAGTAAGACTTTCAAATTAGTCCCAGACAATAATCGGATTGAACCATTAATATTCGTAAGTATATGAAAAGTTTTGTTTATTACACCACATAAATGAAATAAGAGCATAGTGATCAATTCCCATCTATTCAAAAAGAAACTGTATCGAAAACTAAAATTCATTAGTGACAACTTTACTTTTTGTCACAATCCCTTCATGCTTTTTCACGAAAAACAAATAAACAACTCCGGAAACCCACTGACTGTACAAGAAGTGGATTTATTTAAAGTCAAGTCGGACAATAAAAAAAGAATATCGCTAGGATGAAATCAATGAATCATGTGTAACTGGAGACTTTAGTGTGATCCTGAAACAATGCTCCAAAATATTGAAAGGAAATCTCCAGGGCTCTCCAAAATCTAAAACACCGCGTTTCCATAGATTAAGAAAGACGGCAGTATTTGTTTGTTTCATTATTCTAAAGGTGTTTGTAGTGTTATAGAATTTGATCTTACTAAAAGCAGGAATGAGGTTATGCTTTTGATCACTATACTGTTTTCATTATTCTGATTGTTTGTAACATAAATGCTCATCTCATGAGCTCTTAGGGATGAGAAATAAATCGCTGTTCTATTATTCTTCTAAATACACAAATAGATCTATAGGTAAACGTATATAACTACGCAATAACAGTGTAATAAAAATAAGGTTTATTGTTCTTAATATTTATAGCTTCAAATATATGACTCGATTTGTGAATTTAATTGACTGAAAATGATAGCTTCTATTTATACTTGAAAATTTGTTCAGATAATTCCATTACCATCTTCCATTAGTAAAATAGTGATAATATAATTTCTGTTATTATATGTTCTTTTGATTGGAATATGACTTTTCTTCTACTTCTTCAGGACGTCGATAGAATTAAATGGTTGAATGATGGATGGTTAGCAAAGATATTGTAGGTTGTTCAAGCCACGCATGACGAAGATATGAAATGCGAGTGAGAGAAATTTGTTAGAGAAATTTGTTGAAGATATGATGTGTTTTTGACAAAGAAATGGTGCGTACAAAGGTTTTTAATCGCTGTCACCGAACTAATAGCATATGCAGACGATGTTGCGCTAGTTGCGGGTAAGTCTCCTTGAAAAGACGTTAAATCAAGGCCTCGGGGTAGTCGAGCGCTGAATGAAGGACAAAGGGATGCATATAGCAGGTTCAAAGATGAATTTCCTTCTTAGCGGGAAAAGGAGACCGTTATCATCAGAAATATATATCGGCGGCAGCCGAAACATTTTTAAACATGAAGTGAAATATCTGCGTGTCATCCTCACGAGAGCCTTAACTTCGGCCCACATATAAAGGCAGCGACTGACAAGGCCTTAGAAAAAGCAGCCGGATTAAAACAGTTGATGTCAAGAGTTCGAGGGCCAGTTGCTAGTAAGAGAAGACTCCTGAAAACGATCGTGGAATAAGCGATGCTGTACGTGGCGACGATATGGGTAGGTACCACCCCTACATCAAAGTTCGTTCAGCTAATGGAAAGGATACAGGGTTGTGGTCTACGCTATGGTCAACGCTGTGGTCGACAACCGCGTATCCCGCTGTATCCACTGCACCTTTGCAGGTTATCGCATCTTCTCCACCCATTGACAAGGTGGCTGTGGATCGTCGCGACCGTTATTACCAAACAGATCATGGGAATTCCACGGTGCTCCTTACAGCAGTGGACGAGTGGCTACAGAGATGGGCTAGGAAGACACGTAGCCGTTGGGTATGCTTGCTGTTACCAGACGTAAGACCGTGGGTAACAAAGAGGCACGGCGAGATGGTTTACTATATTACACAAATGTTGTCTGGATTTGGATGCTTTACGATATACCTACACAGAATAGGGAAGACCGCTTCAGATATGTGCGAACACTGTTGTTAAGAGGATGCCTATCATACGTTCTTCCCTTGTTTCGCTTGAGAAGATAAACGACGGGAAGCGAATCAGGCCATAGGAAACCTATCAGCGTGTAAAATCTGTTAAGGATCATGCTTGTTGATGAAGTAAGGTGGAACGTTATCGCTAGGTACGTGACAGGTATTCTGAGAGAGAAGTTAGCATGCCACCTAGTAATGAGGCCTAAGAGCCGATAACTCGGTTGCTCTTAGGCCTCATTACTAACAGATAGATCTCGGTTGCTTTTTGTTTTGAACTGAGCGTTGCTATGTTGTTAGCATGTCGATGTATATTATGTTGTTATATTTATATGTACTGGCATACTTATTTTTATATTTGTTGGCATTTATTTATTTGCTGGTTTGTTTGTGTATCTATTTATTTATATTTACGCTGTGTAGTGCAGGTGGTGCCGTTCAAGGAATAATCGGATGTTCAAGACGTCCATTTGGAGGACCCTATATACCCCCCAACGAGGCAAGATGGTATTGATAGCGAAAGCCAAACGTTCTGTATAGACGACCTGGTCAGCAAGGTTATCCAAAGAAGGGCACACCCTATGTATGTAGTGCTAGCACGGTTTGACGGAGCCGGATGAAACACAGTGTGACTCGCCATGAGCGCGAGGGGTTTTTGTGCCGCTAAGGCGGGGCAAGGATTAATATCGATATTTGTCTGCTTGTTAGTCGGTCGAGCGGCGTTCGCGGCGCCTATTCCACACAACGCTTATTGTAGGTTTTGACCTTTAATACACGTAGTAAAAAAAAGGTTAGACTTTAGCTATTTAGTTGTAGCTAACAATTTTTTTTTAAATTAGCTTAATCTTTTCCCTAATGTTTAGGAAATTTTAAAAGAATCCGTCTAGCTATTAAGTAACAATTTTATTTACATCAGGAAACAAATTTTATCTTCACAATCAATTTCAGCTAAGTCATTTACTAACGGTTCATTACACTTAAGTATACAAAATTTATATATAAATTTCTTTATTTAGATCTTAGGGGTTTTGGTATGGTAACGGTATCTTATCTTGTCTCTCATTTGGAATCTCTTAAACGACGACAATAGTCATTAAAGATGCATATTATGAACTCTACACGAATCAAAAATTATTATATGTAAGCCAACGTTTACCAAATAATATTGAAATAATAAGGCTTTCTGGCATTGAATAACGTGTTCTCTCTCGATTTTATTAGAAAAAATTTCTCCTAAAATAAAACTTAAAGTTGTATAGTGGATGTTCCCTTTCTACAAATTTTGGGTTGATTCTCTCGCAAATATTCATTAATATTTTAAATATACAGTAATTTTTAAAATTTTTATATCGATCCTTAACCATACGATTCCGTTTCTAAATATTTGACCTTGAAAAGAAATGCTTTATTTTATGTAACTTGGTTTATAGTATACAAATGGTTTATAGAGAAGCTACAAACTCTAATGCACGACGGTTAGAAGTTTGTGCGGTTAGAATTTCTAAAGCATTATGTTTCTCTGAATCCATCAGGACCAGTAATAATAACAGCATAAATAACCCAAATGACAAATCACAAATACATCATGGTTAGAACTTAATTATTACTAAGTTATTAAGACAACTAACTTACTGGACGATAAGAAACACACAGCTTTATAAAATGTTTATGGAAGTGATGAATCAGGGGAACCACCCTGGTTATAAAATCCCCCCCCCCTCCCCGCCATCCGGAGTTACTCTGTAAAATGTAGTTTATGTGTAGTTTATGGTGTAAAACCCGAGTAGTAACATGAAGAAAAGCAGGAGGAGAGCAGACAATTCAAGTAATCAAAAAGATTATTCCATAACTTCAGAACCTCAAATCAAATTACGAGAGGAGCTCAATCAGAACAAAAAGAAATACATGTCGTAGCACGCATTATGCAACAGGGCGATGTACAACAAAATGCAGGATTCTTCAGACATTAAAGACAATGTTCACATTGTTTAATATATAAATGGGTGTCAACGGAGGATTTCAAATTCGTTACCATTGGCACGAATTATACAAGAACATTTAGGCACCGCACAAATACAGAGAGGAATATTTTGAATCGGTGTAGAATATTCGAAATTAAAGTTGGAGCAAGATATAGAGACGACGACGACCGCTTTGATTCAAAGATTTCAGAATATATGCAAATTTGCACAGAACATGTCATATGATGCGCATTGCACAGAACTTTCGCAGCACTTACAACAAAAAGGGGAATCTATAAAAATCATAACAGAAGTCATGAAGTTTGTTAGACGAAAAAGAGGACTAGTAGGAAAATGACTTACGTCGATATTTGGAGTAAACAATGAAGTATATCATAACATCGATGCTCTTGACAAGAATCAGCAACACCTGATGGAGTTGACTACTAATCAGTCTAAGATTATGATGTCTACAATGACAGTTATAAACGGGACATGAAAACGAATATCTGAAAGACTAAAGAAGTTTAGTATTAAATTAAATCAAGGTTTACATACGATCTATGAAGTTGAAAGATATCATAATACAATCAGAATGAATGAACTCAACCTGCAGATGCTTCACGCATACGAAATAGCTGAGAGCATCTTAGAGGATCTGAAGAATCATTATAATGGTTTAGCCGAAATATAGTATAGCAATGGAAATATTTACTCACACATCGTGTCAGAAAAAGTTTATGATGAACTAAGTGCAACCAACAAAGTTTTACCCAAACAATAAAAAATTGTAGAAACAACAAACGAAAATTACGCCTGTACCAATACAAGTTGATAATGGTTCATTTATCGCTGCTGATGTCACAAAAAAATTATTAACTACAAACACGCAACGATATTTCCAAGTATTTAAAGAAGATCTGCGAAATTGTATGAGAACAACAGATTCGAATTATATTTGTAATCCAGAAATTATTCAAAGTATGGATTCAAAAGCAAATCAAATATTTTGTCGAAACAAGAAGTATAAATTGAAATACACAATATGGCAACGATTGACAATGGCAAACACATTGATGTTTGTAGCACCCTAGAGTCAGATGTTTGTAGCACAACTGTTATTATTCAGATCGATTAGGATTGTGAGATAACAACGTCAAAGTATACGATAATACCTTAGCGACGAATAAACATTCCAGTTATAAGCAGATATCACCAATTCATATATCTAATAACACCAGTACGAAGTCGAAACCATTTGGTGCTGAAGAAGTATTCACACCATTGAGAAACGATGTAGAAGAAATCCAAACAGATGAAGAAGCATTCCAGCAACAAATCGAGAGCAGTTTATGCCATCACATCGAAAATCATCATTCATCTGGAAAATTATGCTAAGTCGACGTGCCAGCTCACCACTGAGCAATCGACGATATCAAGAAAATCATCCCAGCAACCATACAGAGATCGAACTTCAACCGATGGTTTCGATAGGAGCACAGAGAGGAACAAAATGTTCAGTCAAGATTTAACCGGGTTACCAGCATCCCACGATAAAAGGGGAATAGAAAATATTTCATTCATTTTCTATTAATCATATTAATTTAAAATAATACCCAACAATTTAAAATAATACCCAAGATATTTCGTTAATTAAAACAAAACATGCGCAAAGTAATTGTATCAGGTATCTAATCTTTTTATCTTTTATATTAATTACATTGACGTGACCGTTTATATCAAATTTCACTAACAATAATATTAAAAACATATTATATTTGATAATTTACGATGTGTTGATAATGCAACTATTTCAAGATCAAAAGCATACGTATTCAATGAACTCTTTACAAATAGAAATTTATCATGCCCCAATTGAATGAATTATCTTTTAAACTTTAAACTATTTTATTTTTAATATTTACGTGATATTTATTTATGACCGTTCGAAATTAACTAATTATTAATTAAAATAAATTATTAATTAACTAAGTTTTAATTTAAAATTAAGCAAATTGGAATGGTTAATTTGAGAATTCATTAATTATTCCAATTGGAATGTCTAATTTGAGAATCCATTAGTTAATCAAGTTGGAATTAAACATTCCATTTTTAATTCAAAATTAGTCAAATTGGAATGTCTAATTTTAAAATTCATTAATTAGCTACATATCAAGGTTATAAATGAGATTAAACAAATTGAATTAGCATTATAAATAACAATCTTATTTTGTTACAGTTTGTTTGACACAGTGTGGCAATATATAAAACAAATTATTTGGTTACAAAACAATTAATAAGTTACACAATTTTATATAAAAAATTTCAACTCTAAATTGATCAGGCCAACTCAAAATATATAATTGTCAACAATATGTTTTCAAATTGGTAAGATGAATTAATTTTCTTTATAATACGTTTTATATTAGTCCTCAGGGAGGAAAGAAAACCGCAAAGCATCCATTTTCTACAATTTTATATTGGGATTGCTGAAATAAGGAATTTTTGAAGTTGGAATACTATTTTTTAATTTAACAATTATGTCTACTCCCAATCACTGTAGCATACATACCCACATTAATTTTATTATAGTAACACAATCAGTTAAATAAATTAATTTAATTGTATTTAAAAATACAAAATAATGAGTTATTTATGTCTTTTCATTGAGGATTAGAAAAATGTTACGATATATATATATAAATTTTATTGGCGTATATAAAACTTAGCCTTATTTATTCTAATACTAACGCTCCAGGCGAATTGTGCGTTTAATGTTCGCTATTGACCGTTTCAACCTAACAACAATTGTCATGCCTGATATTAAGAGATCCGATCTGATATAATCATTTCGTTACGTTGCATTTTATTTCAAACGTTATAAGACCGCGCGCGCTGGAATTATTTATTCGGCACTGTAGGAAATGTTGATTAAAGACAGACCTCTTACTTAATATCATTAGAAAGAGGTTGATATATTTTGACCTCGTATTGTCGTTTATAAAACGCATGATGAAACAATGACCTTTGTGGAGTAAAAATTTCATTTATCATCAGTGCTAATGGAAATGAGAACGTTGCAAACAAAACATTTGTCTGTGGTTTGAGAAGCGATCCGAAGTTGCAAACCTGTCTGATGTCAATAAGTATGTAGTAATAAATAATTTTGATCACTACGGGACACTGAATTGTACGATATAGCACACATTAAAATTCAGGAAACACGGGTAAGGACACCTAGATAAATTTACGTGAGGTACAATTTCTATTTCCGGTTAAAAGAAGCTAAGACCAGGCGCCCTTACTTTCCAAAACAAAATCTGAATATCCCATAAAATTTCATCATGACCAACTTTTCTTAAACAAACAACAACGTTGTCAATTGATCCAAAATCAGCATTTAAGCATTGCATTTAAGAAGAAATTTTCAATCGAAGCCACGTCATATGTGGATTACGTTTTATTAATAAAATAAAACGTAAATACAGTTGTAATTTATGGATGCGCTTACGTTGCGCGCATTGATACATAAGAGTACGGATTTAGTATATGCTGTGTCTAAAAGCGCCCGTTAATGATTGATATATGTGTTGGCATGTCCTCTGTTGTATTGTTGTTGCTACACTGTGATGTGTGAAGACCGTATCAGGAAGTAAATGATGTGTGGTTGGCTAAGCGCTGACCGGTATACGGTGCAAAAGTACCGAGAGTTGAATAGAAATATTCAGTTTGTTTTATGCAACAGCAGCAGCAGGATCCAGCAGTTGACGACCAACCAAGCCCAGAAGAAAGCAGAGCGACAGTCAGTGACAATCGCCTTATAAGTAAAGCATTTGATAAGCGATTTCATATATTATACACTGTTATATGGCATGTGCTTTTTGATAGCTTTATTTTTCTTTCTACCTTACCTATTTCCTATACCACTTGAGTGCAAATTAATTAACCACCGACGGTGTTAGTCAGCGGTAACACCGACGATGGACACGATGGTGAGCGTCATATAGTGCTCCATTCCCATTCTATTCGCTAGAGTGTATAATTCTAACCTACGGAGTTAGTTTCAGTCGCTCGGCAACAGTAACACCTACGATGGACGGGGCGTTACGCATCTTATAGTGGTTCCTAGTATTCCTGCCATTGTCATCGTCCGAATCATTATGCTAAATTAGGCCACCGCTCGCCGTTGTTTTATATATCGTTTTTATATACTTCCGCATTATTACTGTTTTCATATTTTATTACTGCACATTTACATGCACAACTTGTATATGACTTTTTGTATTCATTTGCATTGAGTGATATATTATAGCTATTATTCATTAGCTAATCGCCATTAATACACAAAATTAAATTGACATTTGATTTTGTATTTATGTTTTTTCTTTGTGTGTATTATGAAATCCAATAGACGTATTTTGTAAAATCGTTAATGCTGTTTCAGTAAGAATCTTTTTCAGCTGCCGACAAGAACACGGTCATCTGGACTACTCATGTACTCCTAGCTGCCGTGCCCTCAGTAAGACCACTGGTGGAACAGGTGGAACAACAAGATCAGTTCCAGTGTGCGGTCTCACGTTGAACTGACCTGGAGCCCGAGAATCATATTTCGGAGGATATTAAATTCTAAAGTGATCATATATTTGTTTGTGCCATTTGTGACAATCGCTAGGACTCCCCATTAGCAGAGTCGCGAGTAGGAGTCTGTCACAAAATGCTTACGAACAGAAAATACACAAATTCTAGCTCATTAATGTATCAACAAATTTTCAACATTAGTTTTCTCTTGACAGCCATCTTCTTGGAGAAACAATTCTGGAAATGATATATTGCAGTATATACTATACTTCAATTTTGATTTTCAGTAACCGAAATACTTATCAC
Source organism: Adranes taylori (assembly GCA_009867245.2). Classification (NCBI taxonomy): domain Eukaryota; kingdom Metazoa; phylum Arthropoda; class Insecta; order Coleoptera; family Staphylinidae; genus Adranes; species Adranes taylori. The sequence continues at coordinate 3,168 of WYDF02201334.1, read as the reverse complement.
TAATAAAAGCATTACCACAGATAAAATAACACATCGCAATTTTAGGTACATTTCTATATTTCTACAATTTTTAATCACTACTCACGCACAAAACTAGTTGGTCGCTAATATTGTCCAAACTTAAAAAATCTACATCAAGAGATTTATCCAAAAGTATAAAAAATACTTTTAAACTATTGTATTCTTTAGCAATAGATGAGGAGATTATATGGAAGCGGTGAATAAAAGCAATCAGACGGTTGTCAAATTCGAATATAAAATTGAATCGAAAAAAAGTGATGACCGGTGAGAAAAATCATAAATGCGGTGTAGATAATTTATTTAATAATGCAGGTATCTCAAATCTGGCCTTCGCCCTTATCTGCCCTTCACAGTTTTTGACTACATTTTTCGCCATCTATGCGTCATGCATTAAGACTTCGCTCAAGAAATTTCTTACAAAATTTATGCGAATGTTGATTCCAATTCGTTCATCCAATGGAATTTATAAAACAACTTTTTTTCTCTCATATATAACCGGCAGATAGGATACCCTATTATAATTCATATGAAGAAATAACATCGCATAAAACAAAATGAATGAATTAATTAACTAATTAATTATTTAAAAATATACAAAGAATTTTATACGCGATGTTCTAAAATAATCTCATAAACGCGAAGATTTTGGTTTTTTTTTCCGCGCTAATGACTGATGATTAATAGCGAAACTTATTATGACATAAAAAGCAAGGAAATAAAATCTTATTTAATTCACATCAATCATACAAATAGACCTTGTGTAGGTATCTAGAATGATTTTTGTGCGGGTCACTGAACCATCAAATAGTTTTTAACAGAAACGTCAAATAGTTTACTCTTCAAAATTTAGTTGTAGACTTTTTTCAGTTACTAATTAAATTAACTTACCATATAGTTTAAATTAGTACTAATAGTCGATATATTATAAGTAATTTCCATGTACTCCAAAAATGAATGACATCAATCTATAATTACAAAGCTATAAATTGAGTCACTTTTCAAATTTATCACTAGCGTCTCTCAAAAATTAAACATGAATATACCAAATTGGGTTTTCTAGATACTTTCTCACATGTAAATGTCTTTGGATTGGTTAAAGTTTTGAACATTCATCAAAACTTTTAAAAAATTCTAAACTGTTAGAACAAGCAGGGTCAAAAATTGTTGGTGCAATAAATTTTGGTTTACTGGGTTGTTTATTCCCAGCTTCCCACTGATACGCACAAAATTCCTAACCTCATACATTTTTTGTAAACAGAAATATTTCTCCAAATTACATTCATATTGAAGAAGCGTGGGATATGAATTTTGATCATTCTCCGATACTTCTGACACTGAGCGATAGTGTAATTTTTAAACAAAACCCACTGAGATAATTAAAAAGAATACAGACTAGCAAAGCGTCAAAACTAAACTTGAAGAATTGATTGAACTCTCAGTTTCACTTACAACAGAGGAGCAGCTAGATGACGAAACTGAGCTACTTCTTAGGAATATTCAACGAGCAGCATGGGACAGTTTCGTCCATTCAATAGTGTCATACACTTTGTGCTTTCTGTAATAAGTTTTGAATACAGTCAAAAAAGACATCCTGTATAGTTAAACTTCTAGATACATACTCGATTTAGTGTAAAAAATTATGATGTAAAGGGAAATAAAAGACGCAAATAAACTAATGCAGTTAATTGTCAATTAAAGCGCTACAGTAATTCTGGATTTCTGGTTTGTTTTAAATTGTCGGTAAAATATGATCTGTAATATAAACAAGTTACATGTACGACTTGTAATGTGCAAAATAAACAGTTGCTTATAAAATACAAATGAACAGTTAAGTCTATTGCTCATAACTTATTAAACGCAATTTTATTTTAAGTTTATACAGCAAACTTGCCATCCAGCTATGAGTGGATGAAATTAAAAATTTTTGTACATCGTTAATTAAGATAGCCTACAATAATATTATTGATACATATATGCATATCGAAATCCAGTAGATTTTATATTTAAATAGAATCTGAGAGTTAATTATGCATGTGGCCAATATATACAATGCGGTAGTAAAACAACGAAGAGATGGAAGAACGGAAATGTTATCACTATACCAAAAGGAGAAAAAGATACAAGTATCCCAAGTAACAAAATACCAATATCATTATTAGATGGTAGGCCAAAATATTATAAGGTTTACTGAAAGATAAAATATAAGATTGGGCTGAAGTAAATAACGTTATCCACCAACACAGTTTGGATTTAGGAAAAATCTGGCGGTGAGAAATCAAGCCAAAATATTGGAGAAGTGAATTAATCGTACAAAGAAGGAAGCAAGCGATGTGCGCCTTTATCGACGACGAATAGGCGTACAGTAGATGTGGAGGAATGGACTCATATATAAACTGAAAAAACTAGGAGCAAAGAAAGACAGAGTAGCAACTATACACTTATTTCTCACAGACAGGAAGTACAGAACAAAGATGGGAGAAATATTTTCATCTTGGATAATGGTAAATGAAGGATTGCTACAAGTCTCTCCAATAAACCCAGAGGCTAGAGGAGGCACTAACCAGGATTGATTATTATTGAAAGGACTGGAAAATCAAAATTAATACCACAAAAACAGAAATGGTCCAATTTAGACATAGAAGACCAAAGTTTATTGTATGTTTCATAGAATCATGGGGGATTACGAGAAAGAGAGAGCAGGCGAGATTAGAAAAGTTGCTAGAAGGATGTCTTATGGAGATGGACGCGGAAAGGGAAAATGAAGAGGATTGCGATGAGGAGAGTGAGGATGAACTAGACCACATAGAGGAGAAAAGTGATAGCGAATCGGAACAAGAACTGGACGAAGTTGAATATAGTGAAAGTGATGATCACCCTGGTAGTGAAGAAAGTGTTTATAGACCTCCAACATCAGACATGCAGTATACAACATTTTGAAAGAATTACTAGGTCCTAAGGATGTCACGGAAAATTTGAAATCAGCCTTGGACATTTAGAATTACTTTGTGAGTGCTGAACTCATAACACTCCTTGTGGAAAATACAAACAAACAAACTTGGCCATAGCATGGTCCTCATCAGTTGACCATGCTATGGCCAAGGTGCTGCAGGTTCCCTTGGCTGTAAAGCGAATGCTATAGCATATATC
>WYDF02201223.1:0-21522 GCA_009867245.2 Adranes taylori | reverse complement strand
TCCATTACAGGCTTGCAGGTGGACAGTATTAAATAAATAAAAGCATGAGATAATATTAAGATGAATAAGGGGGTAAATAAAGAGACTTTGTTAAAGGTTTTTACATTTCAATTGTGAAGATAGGTTTATACCTATAATAGTTCATCTTTCTTAAGATGTCATGTGGTCTAACTATCATCTACGTTCATAGAAATCTGTAATTGTTACATATGTATATTATATAGAGTTTTTTCAAATGAGCTTAAACAAGGCAGCGTAAATAGACTTTAGACAATGCTACTGAAAACAGAGTACTGATGACGCCTACCACCTATGTCAGAAATAGTCCATGTACCCTACCTGGTTTTTAAGCTAGTTGGGCACGCAGTTTTAGAAATGATAACTTATCTAATTTACAATTAATAGTTACTTATGGCTAAAAGTAATATTATCATACATATATTCAAAAAATATTTTGTTCGATTTTGATAAATACGTATAAAATGTAATTTCAAAATTTCTGCCTTTTTAAACTAAATTGTTGGGAAAATAAAAAATTTGTTTGCAATAATCTCAACTACATCAATTATCAATGATACGAACATATCATGGTCTAATCTAATTATATACATATTATCATATATTTTTCTCTAAAAAATTAATAATCATCGAAAAATTCTGATAAAGTGCATTTCTCTTTAACCAAAACAAAAAAAAATCTGGCCTTAAACAGGTATAAAACTTTTCAACACGTTTCTTACCTTCTTCTTCAGCAGTTGCACCTCTTTCTTCGTCAGCACATCTGCTTTAGCAATAACTGGTACAATATTAACTTTATTCTGTAATTTCTTTAAAAACTCTATATCGAGCGGCTTTAATCCATGTCCAAATGGCGAAATAAAATAAAAGCAACAATGAATTCGATTGTCCATAATATTCTTACGATTTAATCCCGATTCATCACGGAGGAAACGTTCAAATTGATCATCAATGTAGCTAATGATTTCGGTAAAACTATCAGTATTATCTATAGCATCGCCATAGCCTGGTGTGTCTACTACTGTAAGACGAAGTTTCACACCACGTTCTTCAATTTCGACAGTGGAGGGTTCAAGTTTCACTGTTTGTTTACTTTTTTCTAAAATTTCAAATATTAAAATTTGTAATATAAATCCGCTAATTTTGTGATGTTTATTGATTAAATGTTAAAATGCATCACAATGTCAATGTAGTAAATAACAATTAATTTATAATTGAAAATTCCAGTAACTTTAAAATATTAAACTTTAAAAGAAGTATATAAAAAAAGTATATTACAGTAAAGAAATAGTGCATAGTTACAAATCAGTAAAACTAACCTACAGCATCTGGTATTGTTCTTTCAGGATATAATTCTGTCAAGAATAAGGCATTTATGAGAGTTGATTTTCCCAAACCACTTTCACCAACAACCATCAGAGTAAACTCGAATCCTTTTTTAACGGATTTTCGGTGCACCTGATGTGGTAAATTTGCGAAACCAACATATCCCGGCGTTTCTAAACTAGAAAACTAAATATGCCATCACATTATTATACATTATCGTCGATCATAATAATCTAAAAGTAAATTTTGAAGACGATATGAGTTTTTGCGACTACAAAGCAAGTCGCTGGAGAGATGTTAAACACAATAGTCCTTTCGTTCTGGCTAGTGGAATATAAAAGTAATAAATACTCTCTTCAATACGGGAAACTCACTACTCACGTAACCATAAGGCCAGGGGCCGTCCAGCTCGGGGGCTCATTCAGTTTTGGAGATTTTTCTTTTTTTTCAATTATATAAAATTAAAACCGGTTGTTTTATTTAAAAATTAATGATAAAATATAATTCAATAAATTTTATTACTGATTTTTCAACCAATAAGTTATATACTGATTACATCTGATTGATAGTATGGAAAATAAAAATTAAAAACTTAGAGATCCGCTGCTATCTGATGGGCCTAAAGCCCGTATGATCCTTAAATCGGAAATGGCTAAACTTTACATTCTTTGGAAAATACCATTTCAAATTTCATTTTGCTTTTGTAAATAGTTTTGATTAATATCAAATATTTAAAAATGTTTTGTTATCTGGAAAGAAAGGATATAATAGGTACAACAATCTTTGACTTAAAAAGCATAACTTGAAAAGAATTTATTTAAAAAAGCAATATACGAATCAATGAACCAGTGTTATATTAAAGAATTTGTATACAGAACATTTAGAGAAAGCAAATTCTGTGCATAACGTATTAATTAGAAGATGACAGTTTATTTATGTTAGTTGCATTTAAATGTGTAAACAATTCGTGAATCATACAATAAAAATTGAATAATAGCAATAAGCTTTATTAAAAGCGCTGTACTAATAATTAAATTACTTACCGATTTTGTAGAATCACTCATTTCTATTCTACTATTAATATGTAAATAAAATTAATAACTAAACCAGTGATTTCTGTTAAAATATTGGAAAAAAAAACAAACCGGTAAATGACATACGTCATGTGACAACTGCTGTCTATTTGCTTTTCACTCATTGGTTGGTATAAGGCGTGGCAGCACATAGCATAAAACCTAATTATCATAATTAATTGATGTAGTTTTGAATGTTGTATAGTTGGCTACCTTGTTAACTGAAGTTGAAAAGACATAAGCGTTACAAAAAGATTAAGTTTAAACAATGCTCTATTTGTTATAACTATAGTTTTTGGAACAAGATAATAATACTTATGAAAACGATCATTGTGTTGTTATTTACAGTAAAAGCGAAAACAATAGATTACTATAAAAAAAATTATTTTTGTCAGTAAAATAGTAAGTAGTAGTAATAATCTTTGAAAACAATAGATTACTATAAAAAAAATTATTTTTGTAAGTAAAATAGTAAGTAGTAGTAATAATCTTTATTTAGCATATGAGCCATAACATACATGTACATAGTATATAACATATTTTAAAAACGCACTATATTAACTGATTTATAATAGATTTTGATAAAAATATTTAATGAATCCTAGTTTACTACATAAATAATTTTAATTGACTTAGACACATTTATAAAACTCATATTCTAATTTTTGAACATAAAAATCATATTATTTTTATTTGAACATAAATTTATATATATTATATATAAACTTTTTTATAATTACAAACTAAAATAAATTGGATCTGTTCTGACAAAATGAATTTACCTGTATAGAAATAACATAATATCAACATTAATAATATTTTTTGTTATTACACAATTTTTGATTTATATGTATAATGTTATTTACGGCTAGCTATACCCGATCCTTTCCTTCTAGAAAGATATTTTGCAGTGATTAACTTTTTAAATCTATATACTGACTGACTGTCTTTTATACTCTTGTCTAACATATTATATGATAAAACTATACTAAAAAATAAATTCTTTTGTGCTCTTCTTGTACTTCTATGTAAAAGGATAAACCTGTCCTGATTTCTTGTATTATGTTTATGGGTTTCTTTAAAGGTATGTAATGTTCTTTATAAATGTTGCGATCCTTTACCCAATTTTATCTTGTGTATAAAAGTTAAAGCAGCCACTTCAGTATATTCTCTAATACTCGTCCAATACAAACACTTCAACATATCTTCTATTTTTACATATCTATTGCAATTTAAAATTATCCGCAAAGCTCTATTTTGTAAAATTTACAATTTTTCAGTCTTTTTATTTGCAGTACATATTACTGACGCTCCATATTCAAAATGTGGCAATACACTAGTTTTGTAGATAGTCTTGTGTCCATAGTCTTTAGTTAACTGTCTGCTATATCTTCTTAGAAATCCTAGTTTCTTTGATTCCGAAAACAATTGCTTGACTCTTCTGAACATCTAGTTTTAATTTGCTTTTTGGTAATAAAGTATTAATTTTTCTCAAATCAGAATTTAATTTATCAATTATGTCCTCATATGTTTCACCGCTGATGTATATGACTGTATCATCAGCAAATAAGTGACATTTAGAATATTCTAACACTGTCGATATCGTTTATATAAAGAGCAAATAAGATAGGGCCTAACAAACTCCCTTGTTGTTATGTAATTTTCTGAAACCTGATTGATATTTTATTAAAATCTTATTATCTTCGATATATTGTTGAATTTTCTGCAGAACGACTTTTCCTATAATTTTTGCTATTGTCGAAATCATATTTATCGGTCTAAAGTTTTTAATTTTTTTAGTACTAGCCATTTTTCTTAGCGGTGCTATTGTAGATACATTTAATAAATCTGGTACTGCACCGCATTCTGGAGTACAATTTAATATATTTCTTAGTAAATTTACTAAGTTGTGTATGGAGCTCTTTGTTACTTCAATACCAATACCATCCGGACTAGATTTATTTGGTATCATTTTAACAACTTCAATAAGTTGCTCAACAGAAAGCAATTTAAATACTGTGAGTTTCTCATAATTCTTTATTTCATTGTCAATGATACTTCCTTTATCACTTATAGTGTCAATGGTAATACTCTTTACAATACTTTCTACAAAATAATTATTAAATACTTCAGCTATTTCCGCCTTATCGGTATATTCTTTTTTATCGTGCTGTACATTTTTTATATCCGCTTTTGAAATTATTTCTTTCAATGTTCTCCACATTTCTTTCGCATCTTCTTTTTTACCGTAATAATTTCTTTTATTTTCTCTGATTATTGTTTGCGTTATTCCTTAGATATCTGTAGTTTTGATAGTAGGTCTGCTCTTTTTTGATTTTGAATAGTCTGTGTGCTGCATTTCTTTGTTCGACTTCCTTTTCAACTTTTATATCAATCCATGGCTTAAGTTTAAGACTAGACTTTTACAATCTTCTTCGAATGTTTTTCTACAACTTTAGACACAGACTCAGAAAATTTATTGTATTTGGCATTTGTATTACTTTCATTATAATTTATGAAATTAAAAAATTAATTTGATCATTAACGTTGCAAAATAGTTGGGAAACTTTAGGACACATAATCCAATACTTGGTGAATGAATCGATAGTAACAAGCACACTTCGAAATAAATTAAAAATTACTCAAATAACACTCATACCAAAATCAAATAGTAAAGCTATAAACAACTTAAGACCAACGTACAATAGAAAAAGTAAGAGAAACAGTTATATACAATGAATTCATAAACTTTCTAAATGGGGAGAGGGAGTATTAAAGGGAGAGGGAATATTAAGTGATGACCAATCTGGCTTTCGAATGAAACACTCCATAGAAACAGCGATTCAACTGATTGAAAACTGGAAATACCAAATAGATAATCAAAATGATCTATAGCAGTATTTATCGATTTGAAACGATTGACAGAAATATATTACCAAAAAAGGTACATGATATAGGAATTAAAGACAAAGTCTTTAACGACTGGTTAAAAGACTATTTGAGTGACAGACGCCAAGTAACAAACATCGCAAGTAAACAATCATCACAACAAAAAGTAGAATATGGTGTACCACAAGGAAGTAAGCTCGGGCCACAGCTGTTCATATTATTTATTAATGATCTGCGCAAAAGGCTGGATTATTGTAAAATAAAGTTATTCGAAGATGACACACTTACTTACTTTGAAGGATCAAACAAAGAAGATTTAATTCATAAAATTAACAAAGACTTAGAAATAATAAGTGACTGGATTAGAATAAACCAATTAACCCTCAATACCCAAAGAACCAAAACAATGTTTATAAACTTAAAGGAAAATGAAAACACCTAATATTGGAAATTAATGGAAAGAAAATTGAATATGTAAAAAGTTAAAAAGTATGAAATACCTGGCATTCATATTCGATAATAAACTAGACTTTAAAAATCATTATAAATATACTCATAATAAAATAAATAGAAAAATATCAGTATTGAAGAAAAGCAGGCATCTAGAGCCAGTAAAGTTGAAGAAATTAATATACAATGCAATAGTAACACCACATTTGAGCTACTGTACTACAGATTTATACCTTGCACCGAAAACAAAGATTGGGGAAATAAAAGTTTTAATAAATAAGGCAGATAGACTTATTCTAAATTCCGACAAAGAAACTAGAATAACTGATATGCTAAAGAAACTGGAATGGAATACAGTGGAAAACCAAGTACAGATAGATGCAATAACCTTCATCCACAAGATTGAAAATAATCTTCTATCTTACTTAAAAGAAACTACACATAAATTTGGACACGCATAGTTATGACACAAGCGGTGCATAACACTATATTATGTCATAAAAATAAAAAAAATTCAAAAAAAACAGACTGTTTGACAAAGGATTGTCACAATTCAACCAACTAGAAAAATGTTTAAGAAGTACGTCCGAGGTCGCCATACGTGGCGGTCCGCGATATGGCACTAAATACATGATATTTAAATCAATAAACCTTAACCGTATAAACAAAAGTGATAAAATAAAATATAAAGAAAAAAGAATAGTTCTATTGAGCTAATAAACAGTTACAAATACAATTAGGAATTGTATTTGTAATAATTATAATTAATTGGGGCCAGCCTACCCATCGTCAGGTCCCTTTACTAAAAATTACATAAAACAGTTTGTATAGAATTATTCGTTTCTACGTAAACGGTAGCCAATTATATAAAAATAAAGTACAGACTATCATTTAAAACCTAATAATTATACAAACTTCACGATGGCTTCAACATCAAACATTAACCTTCTTTTCCCATTACCCTCGAGAACATTATCTACTACACCTAATGATCTTGGCAAAAAGTTGAGTCTCTCCCCTTGAAATAATTAAATCTTGAGCCTACGTCCATTCAGCTTCAAAAACACGACATTTATATTTTTCTGGCTTCATTAACGTATTGAAGTGCAATTACAAACGGTCAGCGCATAACTCCAATAAACCCAAGCTCTTAATTTCGTGATGACATAAAGTAAGGAAAACGATTTTATATATAAAATCAATAGTTATGGTTTGTAATGTTTATTCAAAATATATTTTTATACAGAAAAGTCATTTAAATATAATTCAATTATTAAACAATTTAACAGTACCATCAGCGCCTGAAGAAAAGACCCAAGGTTGATACGGATGAAATTTGACATCAAATATACCGAAATTTCCTCTTGGTTTGTGGCCCGTTAATTTTTTTAGCGGTACAATCAAAGGATTCTGTAACATATCACTAAAAAATAAAAGATAATATTATTTCTTCATATCAACATTGCACTACCTAGTAGTTGGTAATTTTGTTAAGAGTCAATCTAGATAATAACCATTTGTTTATTTAGGAAAATGTCGATTAGGTTGATTCATTAAAATTTTGGCGTGTGACATGTATAAAGGTGTCACGAACTTAATATTAAACCTTTCGAGCACTCATATGAAAACTGATTAACTATAAGCCAACTCTGGTTTCTTTTCATACAAATGTATATAAGTAGTGTATAGTAAGTAATTCAAAAATATCTTGGCCGATTCCGATGAAATTTGGTAGCCATAAACTACAACGAAAATGTAAATTACTATCCACTATTAGGCGACATCTGTTATCCCTAGGAGGGTGAGGGGGGAGGGGGGCGCTACAAACAGATGTATTTATTTATATCTTAAAATCTATGTGCAATTCAAACTAAATCCGACATGTAGAAACAAACACCCTGGCAAAATTTTAAGTCCATTGGTGACCACTACAGGACACACCGTATTTGTAAAAAATAAGTTTTGAAATCAAACCCCTTATGAACCGCTTGATGGATTTTATCCAAATTGTCAAGTCATAAACAACACGTAAAACGAAAGGACCCTGCATTTGTGCACATATTATACTAAAATTTTAGAACAACAAACTAACAAACAAATGATACCATACATAAACAAGAAATAAAAGTCAACAAATGAAATAATATAATAAGAAATACATAAACAAAAAATAAAACGCAACACATAAAATGATATTATAATAAGAAATATATAAATAAAAACAATAAGAAATTAGGTCTTGTAATCAGTGATTGTATGGTACCGATCAAACATTCACCAACATATAAACCAGGTTTACGAGAACATGTATCACAAATAAATCGTGTTTAATGTCTACCACCTTTAACATTTCTTTTAGAGCAAACTGAACAGTCTTTCTTCTTTCCTTCTGTGTTTTGGCGCAAAATATGTAGTTTTCCGTTTAAACGTTCTTCTTTATCCGATGTGGATGGCCTACCAAACATTTTTAAACCCTGACGATATTCTCCTTTGAGTTCTGAGACATATGTTCTAATTCCCCACTTAATAGGTTTTTTAGGATTATACATTAGAATACATATTTTTCCTTTGAAGCCAATGACCGATTCATCTACAGAGATTTGCCCTAAAGGCATAAAATGTTCTTTGAAGTTTGTATGTATAAATTCCAAGTAATGGCTAACCTTCTCTGTTCTCCCTATAAGAGTTTGATTGTTTGGATCATTATGATGTAGGTGAAGCATCCAAAAAATCTGTCTCTTCTAAAGATATCACCGAAAAAGGGAATTTTTGGATTATAGTTTTGAGACCAATACTCTTGTAAATTAGACAGAGGAATTGTGCCCATATTTAGGACAACTCCAAGAAATGCCCGGAATTCGGTCACTCTTACATAAATCCATGTGTGCCATGTAGAACGCTTAGATAAATTTTTTCCCGATATTTTAGTTCGAGCACAGTTATTCATCTCTTCCACTATTTTTCCAACAATGTCATTTGTAAAGAAAAGTGTAAAAAAGTCTATCGGTTCTATAGTTCACGAGAATTTGAGGGCCTTCAGTTTTATTATCCGTAGTAAAAATAATCCTGCGTGGCCCGTTATCTTGAATTGTAACGTCTTCCCATGGTCCAAATATACCCGATAATTTGGTTGCATCATTACGTTCGCTGCTGCTTGAGCTCGGTAAAAGAACTGTTCTTCGTTTATTTATTATAATATCACTGTCGGTACACTATGTTCATCATCGATATTATCACTATCACTAATTGCTTCATTTACATTATGTCCATTGTCAAATAAATCTATATAAAATTCGTCATCACTAATATCCACCTCATCAATAATTTGACTTGTGGCCGTTTGGGCATTTTTCAATAAAATCCTGAACTCAATTAAAACGTAAATACTAATTTTAAAAAACGCGTCACGTTCGAAACGAAACTAATCGAAAGAACGAAAAATTAGCTAAACGATTTAACGACGATATTTTTATATTACAGCGGCCTCATATCCCATTATTTACAAACTCCCGCACAAATCAGTGCGGCGACAATAAAGCGACATACGAGTGCAACTGAAATATAGCACGGGCGCTTACCTGGCGACATACGGGTGCAAAGGGTTAAATATATCGAAATCGATGTGGCTACTAAATTTCAAATTCTTAAGAGGTGTATGTACTCAATCTAATAGTTGGAAAACTTCGATGCAAACAGATTCCAAAATTTCGTGCAAACAAATTGCAGCGCCATTATAATTATGCCAAAGATTATTACCTGTATACCATTCCATGGGAGACGATCACATTGGCATCATCTCCTCCAGTAGCAAACAAAGGATACCGAGGATGAAAAGCTACACCTCTCACTGCACCATTAGGATGATAACGCATAGATTTATACGGAGTTGTACTCAAATCCAGATCAAACCACTCCACCTTCTTATCGTAAGTTGCAACTAATAGATTATCACCACCTTAAAGTAACATATATTTTCTAAATGTTATTAATTGGTTAAATGTGATGAATTATCAAATAGAGTACAATAAGCGGAAACACTTCTAAAAATTACAATTTCACTGCACTATTAAGAAAAATAAATTTGACATAAAAAAACGATATGTTCATGGAAGACATATTCTAAGTAACTTATGCAAAGCCTAAATAATTAAAGATAGAAAACCTAGGGTTAGCCCCCGGTTTGTACCGGGGGAGGAGGAACAATTAAATGACAATAAAATTTTTGAATATACACACTATATTTCGCAAGTTATAATGACTCAAAATTTTGTTGGTTGCATGCGTGATCGAAATGTATTGACACATTTTTTAAGGGAACATGAGCAAATAATTTTTTTATTCTATTTCAGGAATATCCGTTTTAAAAAATATCATAAGTACAATGTACATGTATAGAATATGAAAATAAAACAGAGTTGCCGCTGCGATTAGGAAAAAGTCGTTATATACGTATTCTGACTCTGCTATCGATAAATTCTCTAAAATATCCAACTTAGACTCGCATTTATAGCAATCCTATATGTTCTTAGAGAAAATAAGATGTCCTCATTTCTGTAAATTAAATTTAAAAAAATAAGTACCTTCCTTTATAAATATTAAAAAAAGATTTAAATATTTTTTCTATCGTTATAACAAGAAGTTATAATTAATGGTGAATGCTTTGGTTCACACTAAATGTAACCGACGCATTCACCATTACAGTACAATATGCAATTAGACCTTGGTTGTCTATGTTTTGGGTTGGCCTTTTTTCTACATTCAAATGATTGAATTTTAGTCACTTCCTAGTGGCACCATCACTTACGCTAACAATAAATACATTTTGAGCTATTATATACTTTTATTAAAAGAAAATGAAAGGAGTCATTTCGAAATTTTAATTTTGAATTAGTATCTATTTATAAAACATTTCCCAGTTTTTTATGTTAATCTGAAAAGTTGCATTTACGGTTTAAAAATGACACCACTAAATAATTTGCGATTCTTCCAAAATTTTAAACCCCATAATTTCAGAACCGCATTTGTCATATAGACTTGCCCCGTTATTCTATTTTTGCAACATACAAATAGCTTAAATAAATAAAAAAACTCACCCGGATGAACGGCAATCTTCGAAATCCATTGCGTTTTTGGTTTTAATACTTTAAGTTTAATCAACTTAACAAGATCATAAATCCGAACGCGTTGTTGTGTTGCAACAAACAACATCGGCTGTCGCGGATGGAACAGCACATGCTGAACCATACCACCAGCTCGCTTAAATGGAAACTGCGATCTACGTTTACTCAATTGACTGATGACGACACTGCGATGGAGGCCACGTGGCATCACAGTGGCAAAGTAATCACCCTTGCCGTGCCAAGTGACTTGATGGACTTCCTAATAAAAATATCCCAATAAAATTATCATCAGAAAAAAATACCATTAAAGACTGCAATACGGTACTCTTGAGTTTAAAACCTAATTTTATTGACATTAATTAGAAATTCAAAATTTTATATAACCGTACAATATCTATCACATATTAAATGATATGTAACCCTAGCATGTCTTAATTTCATTTACAACAACTAGTCTGTAATAAAATAATTTCTTGTTATAGTATTCAGAGTGTGGAATCGTTACAAACATTTAGAAATTCCGAGTCCTATTGTTGTTTGTTGCGACTCCCAGTTGTTACGACATTAAGTCCAATTCATTATAAATTATAATGAGATAATTGTGGAAAAAAATTAGTGCATATTTAAAAGACCTGTTTAATTAATAAGAATGAATTAGAAAGCACGTATGTCATTAGAGAATAATTGACAAACATACTTGAAAATGTTTTAAACTAATACGTAATCCATTCTTCTTCTCTTGTTCATCGCTGATCTCTTCCCATTGAACCGCAGTACGCATACGTTCGTCCACGATAACATCACTCTCAGGAGCGACAGCTAAGAGTTCATCCGTTTTCTCACACACATTAGGATCGCCTATATATGGATTCAAAATCACAACACGATTATCAGCAGCAACGAGTATTAAACAAACTGCTGCATTCGGGCACCATTCAACACTGCGTACGATACCACCCATTTCAATCGTCTTTACACATCTGGAAATTTTTAATATAAGATTGATATATAACTTGCGTAGGAAAGGGGTATATATGACGTGATTTATTTTTAGCAATATTTTTTTATTGAGTTTGTAATTATTTTTGTGTAGTTAGTGATGTTTAATCAGTTAGGGAAGGAAGGTATATTGTTACTATTGTACAAGTATGCCAATATTCTTTATTCTTTATACAAGTATTCTTTATCTCATTCAACTTTAGTAAATCGTAAAATAATTTGCTACGCACTGTTTAACATTAAGTATTGGATGTTAAAAGCTATTTAGAACAAGCCAAATAAAAAGCGTAATAAACAAAAATTCCAAACAGATAATGCCATCACTGATGGTTCCATTAATCCAATAGAAGTCGATGAAGGCAGAACGATAAGTCCAAACAGACTTTCATGAAAACTTACCAAATGTTAATAGATGATTTGGTTGACTCTTGTTGTTATTGAATATGGACATAAAATGCAAATTTATTGTACTTTATTATTTTAATTGGTTTAGCTAGTCTTGAAACAATAGACAAGTAGATCATATTATTGAACAAGTCACAGAAGTTAAGTTGTATATTTTAGATATCTTCATTAATTCCGTAAAACGCTTATTTCCGATTCTCTGGTGGCTTGGCTCCCATATATAGTCTGTTCCAGCCTGCACTATTGTTAACCTATGTCTTTCTATTCTTAGTTGATCTTTTGTTCGTGCATCATACTTATAAATATTACTGTTCTGTTGGAATTTATTTAAATTTCGTTTTACATATTTTGTTACATGGTATTATTCAAGCTCATATATAGTAAATATTCTTTCTTTTTTGAAATAGTGTCTCGTTTGGGAATAGTGTACATTATACGAATAATCTTTCTTTGTAGAATGATTTTTTAATTATTTTCCAGCATTTCCTATTCATATTTGTGTTCTCTTTAATCATACTATCACTGAATTTATGTTTGGCTTTTGTATTCCATGTATTAGGTTTTATCGTTTCAACAAATTCTAATTTTGCTTTACTATTATATTTCTACTTACTGTTATTACCCTTCCTGTCTCAATCATTGTTATTCGATTCAAGTTCAATAGTTTGATACGTAACTTAATCAATCTGTTTTAATTGAGTAACTTTTATTTCCATGATACCATGAATAAATAATATCTAGACATCAATTAATAAAAACTTATACTAAAAACTTACCGTCCTGTATTAACCTCAAAGATCTTCAAAGTACCATCATCAGATCCAGAAGCCAAATATTGACCCATCTTATCCACACTGATAGTCCTCACCAAATCCGTATGGCCCTCGTAAGTGATAGCCAATACAGTAGGGAATGGTTGTAAGTCTCGAGGACTAGGTAATTTCGGTAAGAAATCGTCCAACTTCGCAGTCACTTTTTTGACAACGGCACGATGAGCCAAATGCAAATCGAGACAGCGAGCTAGACGATCTTCAATAAATCTATTTGAAATTTAATTAAGTAATTACAAATTACAAAATTTAGGAAATGTCTATTTTAGATGCCCTTAAAAGTAGCTCCGTGGCAAATATATTAATTCAAATATAATGAAGTTAAAATTACCCAGAAAGAAAATACTATTTCTGTACTGTTTCCTCCTTTTAGTATAATGTTTCGTTGTACTATACGTACAACCTTACGTTGATTTTATATACACATAATGAGTACAATATACATGTTTATGACAATATTTGTATTATGGCCAGGATTATGCCTGTTGATCCCAATATTTGTATTATCTTTATTCAACGTCAACAGGACATCAAGATACCTATTCAAACATAAAAACATTTAAAATAATGAAAATATCTCTTGCGCGCTGTAACGGAAACGTTTATCCGAAATTTTATTTTTATAAACAGGAAATATTTATGAAATGGAAAAAAATTAACTATATTGAGTTTGTTCATAAAAATATTTTTGAGAAACACTTTTAGGGACATACACGTTTACAAAATTTTCATTTAGAAAATTTAATGAGATAATTGTTGATATATCTTTTACCGTTAAAAGCTTCGCCACATAGAAGCTCTAGATTTAGTCGAAACCCAACTAGAACCTTATTATTAACATTGCAGCGAAGACAACTCGGGGTTGATAAAAACTGCAATTACACGAACGCGCACTATCTTTTAACACTTTCTTTAAAGCTAGTTTATTGTTAAAAATGTTTTTTGTGTTCGCCTCGACAACATCAAATGGGAGTGGGTTCCAGAGAGAAACGACTCTGTTACTGATAAAGTACTAACGACTATGTTCTTGCTGCATCGTTCTGTTTTTAATTTTAGCTCGTGTGAATTTTAGAGTTTGTAGTTTTTCTAAACAGATCTTCGAAGTTACAGTTGTAGTGACCGTTAAGGATGTTATAGGTTTCAATTAGATCGCCTCTTGTTCTGCGTTCCAATAGGCTCTTTATTATTTTTGTCTAACCTCCATTTCCTTTGATTTCCGAGTTGACAAACAAAACATTCTTCACAGCACATAATAATCTCGGTTCGGAAGATATATCTTCCATTGGCATCTGCCATCACTGATTTGGGGTATATTAAGACATTTTAGTATCTTTCATATGACGCTGGAAGTAACAATGCGATTTTGACACACACAGATCGAAGTCTTATGAAAAAAGAAATTGTTTATGAAAATATAGGTATTGAATAGAATACAAAAGCTAAAACTTGCAGAAAAATGTTAAACTTGGAGTGATGGACATTAGATATTGATAAAAATACGAACACCGAAGAAAATAAGAAAAGGAGAATTTTTGACCATTACGAACAAAATATAAATAACTTATTTTATAAAAAAAACAACAATAATATTCAAATCGTAACCAAAATTCCAATTTCTATCAGAAACCTAACAGATGAAGATCGACTTAGAGCATTGAAATTACACCACTACTAGAACGCAAGAACAAAGGTGACCTAATAGAAACGTACAATGGATATTATAGATGCAACCTGGAGGATCTTTTCACAAAGAACACAAATCGCAACTTGCCTGGACACGGGATGAAACCTGAAAACAGCGTACCCACGTACCGGAATCGCTTAAGTGAGGAAGAACGCTTGGGTTTGTGGGCAACAGCACAATATCTCCCGCCGACAAAATTTCACAGGTTTCTTCCGGGTTAACTCCCCTGAAGAAACTACACACTTAGTTCCTAAAAATAAAAGAGAAACAAGAGGAACCAGTTCCTCAGATGCCTGTAGCTCGAGATACAGGTTCTCTAACGAGGGAGGAACTGAGTCCAACGTCGGGACCGAACGTTGGACGCGCCTAAGAATTGAGCGAACCCGCTAAGAGCGGCTAAATCCAAATCCACATTGACACCACTCCACATAGTTTGGTTATCAAATTATTCGGGAGCCTAACAGTCCACGAGGGATTAGTGAATTGCACCCAAACACTCAAACACAAACGCAATGGTCAACTCGCTTTGTCATTAAAGCTGACAAGAAAAGCGGTGTAACGAACCCAGTCCGTTACCAAAGGGGCATTTTCCAAGGCGACTCCTTAAGCCCTTTGTTGTTTTGCATTTCACTACGCCCTCTATCTCCCTCTAGCTTTACGTCGCTTGAAAGGGTACCCATGTGTAAAACTTGGTAGTCGAATACACAGTTTAAGTCATCTGTTTTATATGGATGACTTAAACCTTACATTCCCGGCGAAAAGTAGTTGCCAACTCCTTAAGCATAGTCACCAGGTACACTAAGGACATTGGTATGGCATTTGGATCAGTTAAATGCGCAATGGTCACACCTTCTCACACTTTAAGGTTGATGAGAGATACCTGTATCTTGGTATGAGTGAAAGTCATATACATGATGCAGTGAACATCAAAGAAACTCTCAACCACAGTACAAAAACACCATTAATAAAAATTGGCGCTCCGAATTAAGCGGAGCCAACAAAGTTGTCGCCACAAATATGCTTGCTGTTCCGATACAGTTTTGGTATTATAAAATGGCGGCAAGACGAGCTGAAAATCCTTGACCGATCTACAAGGAAAGTTGCATATTAATCGGAGGGTTGATCGTAGGTCTTCCGTGCGTCGTGTTTACCTTTCGCGAAACGAAGGTGGTCGAGGTCTTCTGAGTATTGAGTCAATGCATGGCCGTATGGTAATAGGAATGACTAACAGGTTATCAACAACCTAGATGACCCTCTTATGAAATTTGTGCACGAGCACAAATTAGCAGCTGTGAGGTCATTTCCATATAAGGCTGCAAGAAAAGCATCCGAATTGGACTATCGTTCTCAACAGATATGCAGACTAATAGTCGTGAAGCAATGAACGTGATGGAGTTAGACATCGAGGCTGAAAAAAAGGTAATTCGAAAATCATAATTGACAATATTCAAACAACTCCATCGGGATAAACCTATGCATAGCCAATTTTATAATATCATCGCCGAATTGGAGCTATCACCACATTTAACATTCAGCTTCTTAAGATCGGCTGTCCTTGCGATTTGAAACTGAGGGATTTATTTTTGTATGCCAAGAACGTGTCATAAACACGCTGGTCTACCGTAAGAATATAATGGCCTTAGAAGTGGCAGATACGAACTGCCGAGAATGCAAGTCTCAACCCGAGACGCTAATTCATATTCTTTCCGCATGCCCAGTGTATGCTAGAACAAAATACATCTATCTAGGGCCATAATACCGCCTTAAAAGTGCTAGGTATTCATCTGCGTCATTCTTACGGTATAGACAAAGACCCGGTTGCACCCTACGTTGTTAGGGATATTGAGACCGTGGTTGACAATGACGACGTTAAAATCTTTTGGTACTACGGTTTTCCTACAACCCATCAAATAGCCGCAAACAAACCTAATATTCTCTTATTAGATTACACTATAACGAGAAAAAGTAGCTAAATATCAGGATTTGCTAAGCGAGCTAAGGATCCAATATCCACGCCATTCCATCAAATTGGTAGTCCTCAGCATTAGAGGCGCCAACTCCTCCCTAATAAACTATATTAAGACGATGCCGACTTGCGAGGCCAATGCTCAAGAATTAGCAAGTCGCAAATAGCCGTAATCATGGGTACTTAATCCACGTTTACTTCGGTCTTTTTAAAGGTGCTGAAGTTGAGATTCTTTGGAGGTGCACGCTACAAAGCGAAAAAAAAATAATAATAATAATACATACTTATCATAGGCAGGTACTAATCGAAGAGAATCAAACTTCTTTGGAACAAATTTGATTTTTCTCTTGTGCGGTTCATCCTCGAGGGATTGCCATCGTTTCAATTCCTTATCATTGAAGAGGTATTCCGAAGGTGGATTATAAGATTCAGCATGCCCGGGTAGCAGAGACTTCTGTGCTGGAATATAGTTCCCACGACGATGGTCATATTCGCGATCTCTGTCTGTCTTCCACATTAGATAATATTGTGGTATTCTAAAATCATAAATTAATGACAGTAGATTATCTTTATAAAAGTTGATTAAAGTAACATTCGTTTAGCACAGAAACGCGGAAGTGCTTCGTAATCCTTCTTTGTCTTTAAGAAGCTTTACCATTCGATAGCCATAAAATATCACACATTTCGAGTATCCAAACATTTATGTAGATATCATTTTTAAAGCAGAAGTCAGTGGCGGATTTAAGGAAGGTAATAATAATCAACCTTAAACTCCCATTGACTGTCAGAATTTATATCATAGTTAAAAATGAAAAAGAAATATTCGCGCCAAATAATCATTTAAGAGTCTCTCTTAAAATTATAATTTGGACAAGCCACTGACAATAACATGCACTTAGCTCTAATAGTATCAACTTAAATCATCTCATAAAAACTAAAATATTCGCCTGTATAACTTTTTGGATTGTTTTTGTATATTGAAACTAGGTAATCTAAAGAATTTTAAAATATGGGGTATATCTAGAACAGTTGAAACCGGAAATCTGCTGTTGGTGTCGTTTTAAAACGAATCGAGAAGGTTATCACAATGTAAAAAATAAACAGAATGTTACCAAAAGTGTTTTGAACAATAATTTTATTGAGGTAATTATTTCGAAAACTGCATATTGATGTTAAGGATGTTCCAATTGGCTTTAAAATGGGAGGTAAAGGTAGATGCGCATTTCTGGCATGTGGAAGCCATCATCAGTACCCTCTGCTTTCACCTCGCATAACTGCATCAGTTAATGAAAACCGGCGTTCTGTTTCGGTGGACCACCTTCGACTTGTTTAGTCAATTTGAAGTCAATTTATATAAATTATTTCGTACGCCTATAGATAAATAGATAGATAGACTAATAGATAGATAGATAAATGTAAGCAAATGGTTTGATACTTTTTTGCAATCTATTGGATGGAAGACAAATATCTTCCCTTCTTCGCGTTCCGTATGAAGTATGTGCGGCAAGATTCACGACCTCTCAGACCGGCTAGGATTCTTATCGCACGTTTTTGCAACCGGAAGATTCGAATTGCTTCATGCCAACTTCCACATAGGATTAATCCAAAAGAGATTACACAGATTGGATATACACATAGTACAACGGATAACGCGTAAAACGTTTTCATCAATTTTACGGAGTAAGAATGAGTTTTTTGCCACTTTCAAAGTCACGTGCTTCACATGCATAGACCGTGAGAAATTAGCTTGCCCTATCCTCCCCCCGGCCCTATATCCGCCCAGGGTCTGAGCTGTGTCTGATAAGAATACCGAGCTCCAATTTGCATGCTATAGTGTTTCGTTTAAGTGCCTCAGCTTTTTGATTGTTATATATCTACCACAGTAATCTTATATTAGTATACTTATATTATTACATAAGATCTTATGAAATTAAATGCAGTTATACGAAGTAATTAAAGAGAGACAATCTAATAGGATAGCAACTACCCAAACAAAAACAATTAAAGTTCGCCTATTTTACAATTACCACCCCTAAATCATCCCTAGTACTAGGTTTACGCGCTACACACGAGATTTCAAATAATAGATGGTATTACTTTTATAGAAGGATCTATATAGATGGTATTACTTTTACAGAAGGATCTATATAGATGGTATTACTTTTTATTTTATAAATATAACTTATTTTATAAATTTTAGATAAAATATAATCTAAAATAAAAAGTAATTCCATCATATAGATATTCTTATTTAAAATATCGTGTGCAGGGCGTAAGTACTAGGGATGATTTAAGGGTGATAATTGCAAAAATAGGCAAACTTTGTTTAAGTCCTTAATTTGCTATAATTCCTAACTGTTTGAATAGTTGCTACCCTATTAGACTGTCTCTCTTTAATTACTTCGTACAACTGCATTTAATTTAGTAAGATCTTATGTAATAATATAGACAAACAATCGTACGCAATAATTCATATCAATTGATTTCAAATTGGCTAAACATTAACTGGTACAG
Source organism: Adranes taylori (assembly GCA_009867245.2). Taxonomy (NCBI): domain Eukaryota; kingdom Metazoa; phylum Arthropoda; class Insecta; order Coleoptera; family Staphylinidae; genus Adranes; species Adranes taylori. Next base: position 2,248 of record WYDF02201223.1, on the reverse strand, counting down.
TGATGCGAGATGAAAGCAGAGAGTACTCATGATGGCTTCCACCAATGCCAAAAATGCGTATGAGAAATGCTTACCTACCAATTTTTAAGCCAATTTGCAGTCCTTAACATCAATATGCAATTTTCGAAATAATGACCTCTTTCATCAAATAGTTATACTTCTAAATTAAAAAGTAATACCATATATATATAGATATTCTTATTTGGATTCTTTTATTGTTCAAGGTCTGTTCAGAATATTAAAATATTCAAACTTACTCCAATGTCAAATTATTCCAAAATAACTTGTCCGTCTTTTAATACCCAGTATCACTTAACAATAAAGCATTGTGGAGCAGTTTTCAGGTAAATGGACCGTAAAATATGTTAAATTAAAACCACAGAAATTCGGTTTCGAGCAATGGTTCCGGAATTCAAAATAGAACATTTCTACCATTTTATCTCAAACAGTTCAGATAGCGAGAGTTCTGACAAAAATCATAAATATGTAACCCAAATTTTATTAAAACGGGTTCAATAAGGCTAGTTAATTTTAGCACAGCCATTTTTCAAAAACCAGATTAAGATAAAAGTTATTAAGATCTGAGATAGTCACTTTTTTCAAAAAGTACCTGTTATTTTACTATGTAAATGTCCCAGATTAAAACATTATAACCAAATGAATTGGAAATTTCGAAAAGACTCATCTCGGATTTTTTCAACATGGACTTTTTTGTTGTTTTTCATGCGTTCATATATACCGATATTTTATGAATGAAAACGACTCATATCTGGTTGTCGTAGTGATGAAATACACGTGACTGAAATAAGTTTCAACCTTTTCGAAATTTAATGAAGACATTGGATATCATGACTCGAAAAGTTGATAACAATCAAAGTATTGTGTCTCTTTGTTGTTAGTGCGCAGTCGCTAATTCGTGTTATGAGGTATAATGCATTCAGATCTTTGATTGTTCTGATATTGTACACGTCGTGGGAGTTGATTTTTGAACTTCTTTTTTATAACAATGAGTGAATCCAGCAGTTCAGAGGGTGAAGTAAACCAGGATAGAAAAAAGAAACAAGGTGTAAGAAACATTGAACTATATAAACATGTAGTTATGTGAAGAATTGGGTGTTAAACTGAAAACCTCCACCTGAATGAGAATGCTAAAAGCGTTGCTAGTGCCGTATTAGTCGTTCATAAGTGTAAAGCATCAACATTTTTCAGAAAAACCAAAGAAATAACTACTAAGAGTGGCTTTTGATTATATGCAGAATCTCCCATTGTCAATTGTCCCAGTCCAGAAAGTGTTTTATTTTCGTCAATTATGTGTGTATGAAATCTGTGTTCACAATATGAAAACAGGAAAAGCAACGTTCTGCTCCTACCAGGAGAGTCAAGCGCTCAAGGGGCCCAATGAAGTGACATCATGTTTAAATGACTGTATTCATACCAAATTTTCTAAAGAAATAACTATTACAGAATTATACTTATTTTGTGACGGCTGCCACGGCCAAAATAAAAATAAGACAATGATATAGTTTCTATTAGCATTGTCAGTCAATCGCAATATAAACATTCAGATTTATTTTCCGCAGAGAAGTCACCCTTTTAACGACTGTGAGAGATTTTGCGACCGTAACACATAACAAAACAATAACATCTTCTAACGTCACAGACTTCAAGTAGTGGTGCAGTCAACTTCAAGGAAAAGCCATTATCCGAAAAATGCTACGATAAAGAAAGTGACAAACGATAAAGTTTACTTTCAAGTGACGACTTTTTTTGAGTTCATCTTTAACCCGGAAAAGCCTGGTGAAGTCTTATGCCGTCCCTTCATTAACAACAAAATGAATAATGAAACTTTGTCGTATCAAAAACGAAAGGTTGTTGTTCAAACATACCTGCTATTGAAGAATTCCCATGCTATCCCTCTAAACAGTCGATCAATCCCTGAAAATGAACGATCCACAAAAGTTAAGGCAATACATACCCGAGAATTTTGAAAACTTCTATGAAGACATTCAGCAGTGGCCGACATAAGCGCATCACAGCTGGACATTGAAGATGACTTTTAATGAACAAATTATTTTTGACTTTTTTTGTATTTTTAACAGTATGTTTGTTATTTTAAATAAATATCCGTTCATTACTAATGCAGTTTTACTAATAAAATCACCTATATATATATATATATATATATATATATATATATATATAGTCTTCAGATGAAGTTCGAAAAAAACATATCGGGAAACTGTAAAAA